>MU006001.1:0-134347 GCA_010093745.1 Piedraia hortae CBS 480.64
TAGTAACCGTCGCTCGGCTCTCGACTTCACGCGTCAACTAGTTTTCCGTAGAGATTTGTATGCAGGTACACATCTGCTCACAATTATAATAGGATGCGATGCCTGGCTGGGCTAAGCTTGATGCAGTAAAAGTTGGCTCGTTTGACTGAAGATCAATGACCCATCCAGGACTTGCCGGTCGTCGGGCACTTTTGAGAAGCTTCGTCACCACGCCACCCGGTAAAAGGAAAGCCAAATGATGCACCTTGGCAGTCACATCCAAAGACGTAACATGCTGAGCCAGCATAATTCTGTGTCTGCAATTTGTGGTTTCGCGTTTTTCTTCTTCCTCCGCCGAGGTGCACTGAGGACCGCAAGAAACATCATAGAGCCCGGCGTTGTAAAGAAATTTGGCTTCAAGTTTGCTTTTTTCATAGAGTAACACTTTGTTATTGCCCAGGCACGGGGAGAATGAATACAAACGGCCAGAAACGCCATCGTTAAATGTCGTTCGCCTACTAGAAAATCGGGTTGCTAATTACTTCTGGCGTGGTCAGATCGTCGAGCGCGTAGGCTAGCATAACTCGACTTCCATCTTCCACAAGGTTTTATTTGCTTTGCATCTGGATACCCGCATACTTGTGTTACAGCGCGCGACTCTCTCGATTCTCAAGGCTCTATGTATTTATGTGATACTTGAACTGAAAGATGCCAAGTTTTCCTTGAGGTACCAAAGGCTCATAAATATTCATGCTTCTGCAAATGCAAGAAATAGTTGTCGCGGTCGGCAATCGTCGAGCCAGTTCTCGGCGCTGCTTGCTTTCGATGTTGTCACTCGTCTCTTCCAGCTACTGTATTCTAGACCATGAAGAAAGATGTGACGAAATCGCAGCGATAAAGGGTGAAAAAAAAAGCTCCCGCACCGGTTCGAACGATGGACCTTAGGATCTGCAATCCCACGCTCTACCACTGAGCTACGAGAGCTGTGCTTGAAATGTTCAACAATTGTAAATATTCGTACAAGGAACTAAGCAACACCTATATCAAATTCTGCCATTTCCGTTGATTGCCTTACTGGAGGAAATGATAAGTGTTATCAATCGAATGAAATGTTTTCAAATCTAACTCATCTTAATGCCTCGCTCATTTCAAGTCATACCTGTGATATTCCTTTCACCAACAGAGGCGGCATCCAACTTCACCTCGATCGATTACACTAGCAATAAGACGAGCGTGCGCCACCTTGGCGCCCACGCTCCTCGTAACGTATACATCAGCAGCGCTCTGACCGCTGGATCCATTAGTATATCCCGTTTTATAGCCCAATTGTGTTTTGAGCCGGTCTAAGGCTTCTTGGGCCCCTTTATTGTCCTTTTCAGGCCTTGACTCTGGAGAAAACAGGACAAGACATGTGAGATGCCAGACATGACCACAAACGAAGCCGATTAGTGGCTCCTCCACTAGGATTTAGTTAGTGTGAGGAATATAAATCACAGAGTTGAACGTACCTTCCACATTAAAGCCAGCACCGCAGCCTCCGCAGTGTCCCGTTCCGGCCTCACCGTCCTTGGTTCGAAGCTTCGCATCCGTCCCATGTTTATGCTCTCCATTTGCCTCGGCAATATTTTCTTCTCCGGAAGTAGTATCAAATCGCACTCCACGCTTTCTATTATCACGTAGTTTTTCCAATCCCCCAACCACTTCTGCTCGCAATACCCTCGCCACACCCCGGGAGATGGAAGCTTGCCTTTCGCACTCTTGTATCAAATGTCGCACGCCATCTTTCAGGCCAGGGATCTTCAACCCTTCGGGTATACGTCTCACGATTTCAGCGGGATCTATTGAAGCAGTTGTCCCCACCTCTTCCAAAAGGCCTTTGATAAAATTGGGTTTGTCCATGGAGTAATCAAGCAAGTCGTCCCAAAGCTCATCATGCGACTTTGCAAACTCAATTGCTTGATGCACGTCGCCCAGTTCGTCGATGATCAAGAAAAGGGCACGCCGTGTTTGTCCAATTTTGGAGAGTATATACACCAGCTCCGGAATGTAATGCCTCTCTTCACAGAGATGAGCAGCATTATCGTACGAATACAATGTACTGGCTCGCAAAAAGGACATGAACTGTTCTCGGTCGTATTCAGCAAAGAGCTGCACGGCGGTATCAGCTTGATCCTCCACCAGGGCACGACCTTCGGCGAGGCGGCGGTCAAACTTTCGACGTGGACGATAATCATCCGACGCCTCTGATTCTTTTTCGCCAGTCGACCCCGTCCAAAGTGCGCGGAGGTAGAAGAAGATGAATGGACGCAACGCTAGCCCCCTATGATCTAGCTGACGAGTGACGGAAATGGCAGACATGGCCCCACGAAGCGTTTCTTCAATAAGGAGGGAGATGGGCTCGGAGCTAAGCTCACCTAATTCGGAAACAGGAGCTGACTTGAGTTTGTCTGCTGAGACCCGCAAAAGAATGAAATCGGGGATATCATGAGGGTCAATGGAATCCATGAGCTTTTCTTCTCGGATCAGGTTGATAGCGGCATCGGCATTTTGAGAGCGAATATAACACCGTAAAGCATCTTTAGGACGTCCGTCTGCAATGTAGAGCTTTGCAAGGCATTCGACAAGGATACGCCAATCTCGGCCAGGTTCACCATCTTCTACTGCCTCCTCTGATGGATCGCCACAGTTCAAATGCTTCTCTATCGCAGCGATGACAGAGGTAACATCGAACAGTTCTGGATCCCAAATATCAAGTAATTTTTTTAGTCGTGGACGATTGGCTGAAATGTAGTGTTTCAGTACCGTCTCGTAGACTGTACTTGGTAGGATATTCTGTTCTTCGCCAGAGCTGGTTGCCGGAATATAGGGCGTGATTTCGTCAAACTTGGAAGCTTGAGCAAACGTTCGCACCCAGTGCTCCCAATTTGGACTCTTCCCTAGAACCTTGCCGGCCACGCGGCCAGCCTCTTCCCATTTGTTTGTCTCGATCAACTGCCGCAGCCAAAGATCGCCAATTCGGAGCTTTTCTTTCTCCACGGCTTGTTGCATCCTAGCAGATTCTGCAGGAGTATTAACTGACGCAGAGTCGGCAAAGAAGTCTGCAAGATTGCCAGATTTTATCTTGGATGACTCTGAAGGGCGGGAAGAGATGCTCTGCGCATCTGCAACGGTCGAATCGACAACTTCTGGGTGTTCATCAACGAGCTGCCAAGCTTCGGCGTATTGCTCGCGCTGTATTACCCATTCTAAACGGTCACTGAGATCTCGTTTGACGGCCAGAATACAGTCATAAGGACTCTGTATGAACAGTTTAGGGCCTGGCTCGATGATATATGGGTGAACAGGTTCGGCAGGAATCGCCTCAGTCTGAGAAGGACCCCAAGTCGACGAAGATCGAATAGAAAATGTGGAGGGCCTTCGCTCTTTGCTGAAATTGCTCCCACTTGCAATGCTCACGCCGGAACTCAAGAGACGGGTTGCATAACCACCGCCAGCGGCTTCCCAGGCAGCCTCCAATGCCCCTCGCTGCTCGTTTGCTAGATTATCTGCGGCTATGTGTTGGCGTAGGTACAGCGAGGACGTGATGTAGTCCTGTGCCGACAGAGAATCGTATCGTGACATTTGAAGGTCATCAACCTCGATTTCCGCACCATCTTTGACATCAATAAGTCTCAGTTGAGGCTCCAGTCCCGTCTTTAGCCGGCGATGTCGACCACCTGCCTTGGAGGGGTCGTGACTGCCGCCAATAGGCCTGTCATCATCGTCTCTTGTCCTGTAGGCCAGGATGGCGAGCATACTTGGGGTGTAAAGTGAGATACCAGAGACAATGCAGTCGGTAAAATGGAGTTTGTGCATGATATCAGCCACTCCAACCTGTTTATGGCCCGAATGCGCAGTGTAGCCTTTGCCTGGCCGGATATGCAATATCCAGGCAGTATCGCCCCAGCCCACCACTAGTTGCTCATCTTCCTGTGATTTCTTGCCATGCGGGACTTGCGTATCCGCTTCTCGAATGTTGGGATCTGTCCATTCGCACCTGGCTTTCCACACACCGGCCATGTCCTTCCATCCTGGTCTATTCGGTTTGGCAGCATGTGCAATTCTCCGCCAAACGTCATCAGCGTCCTCTGGTGGAAGTTTTAGATGAGAGCGCATGATTTTGATGCCCTCTTCATTCACCCACACCACCCACTTTCCACTGCGAGACCACTGGATGCAATGAATGGTACCCTCTCCACTGTGCAACACTGTATCTCGACCAGAATGCCCGCCCAAGCCTATGCTGCCCAGCCATCCAGATGCAGCAGCTGTTGCTGAGCTAGTATTTGCGTTGGTGCTTACACCAGTCTTTCCCCCTACGGTGAGAATGAGCTGACCGGCGAGACCGCCAGAGAGGTAGGTACGATCACGAAGATAATCTGGGGAGAGGGCTACGGCTTGCACGGGGCGGGAAAAGTTGCGCAACTGCACGTCCTTGCTGTCGCCCAGAGACTGGACACAGACATGACCGTCCAACGAAGAAGTGGCAACGTAGATTGAGCTGGCTGGTTGGTTGGATATGACAGGAGCTCTTGCTCCACGAGGGCTCTGATGAGCGTTAGCTTTAGTCCTCGGCCCAGGGAGGTCAAGGAACTGGATACTGCCATCTGGTCCCTTCACCACAGTAGGCGCTGATGGAACGGGAGAGAGAGATATGCTGGTCACAGTTGCCTTGTGCCCGCGATAACTTCTAAGCCCTTCCATACTTGGTAGACGCAGCACATGAACGTTGCCGTTGTGTGTGCCTACAACTATTTTGCCGCCAACCAAAACAGCGGCACTTGTGCTGTCGCCATTCCGGTAAGTACTGGCTAAACTTCCGGTGATTTTTGTGAATTTGAGATGGGGTTCTTCTTCCTCATCTTGGTCTTCCTTGTCTTCGTCCTGATTACCGCTTGGCTGGTCCATTTCAAGATTAAGACTCGAATTCTTTGATTCATCAGTGACTTCCCTAGCCGTAGCTACTGATGAGGGTGGAAGTTGGGCCAGAGCATCGTCCCCCGCCTCATCGCTGGGCATTCTTCAACCAAGAATATCGGAAATTTGGGTAGATCAATTTGTCATCATCTTTGGTCGAGTCAAATCAAACTGTTTTGCACTTCGGTGATTCGAACCCCTCGCTTGCTGTGCTTGCACGCCTGATATCCTACAGTACCGTCTGCGACAGATTCGGTAAGGTGACGCTAGCTTGAAAATGGCTAGCGCCCGCCAACGGTGGGACCAAAGCTAACTTCACCAGGCTTGGCGCCCGCCTGTCAAACTCCGGGGACACTTGCAATACATCGCTGAATGAACCGACCCACAACCTGGACCGGGTTTGCCTCCGTAGCGGCGCGCGGTTTAGGTTTGCGCCCGTCTTTACGACCTGTTGTTTACAAACCCGTTCGCAATGGGCCCATTAAGCAATATCATTCGCAAATAGAGAGCGTAAAAAGTTCCGAAGAGGTTAAAGATGTCGCACCGGATGGCAACGTGGCTCAAGACAGGCCGAAGCGGAAGGCGGCGCGGAGCAGTACTTCGCTCCGACGAGTTGCACTCGAGGCCCAGCGCTCACAGAGTATCATTCAAAGACGGGGAACGAGGGCACACATCAATCCGGAAAACGCAATCAGGGATGTGACGGCTTACTGTGCTGCGGAAACATACAATCTCGCTCGTGCAAAGCAGCTGATGGAACGCAATAATTTCGTAGTGGATCCGTTCAATACGTCTCTTTATCCACAGGTTCTCCACGTGCAACTTTCAACCCGGGAGGCTCAGCAGCGTGACGAGGGCGATATCTTTATCTTCCCCAGCGGCAGTGTAGTCACCTGGAATGTGACTGAGGAGTTGGCTCGTCGTGTGGTAGAGCAGATTTTGCCCGGAGCAGCAGAGAACGGACATCTGAAGACGCTGGAAGCCGAGGATCTCGAATACGTCGAGGATCCAACCCGCGACACCTCCAAGATTGTAGGCGAAACCATAATTCTCGGCACAAAGGCCACTAAAGATGCCGAAACGGCTGGCGATGAACAAGTTCCTCAGAAACATGGCGCCGACGTGGTGCTTACCAAGATAGCCTTCTCCAGTGCCTTGGCCCGCAGCACGAAGCTGGCTGTGCTGGAGAATCTGCTAAGTGATTACTTTGCAACCACGCGAAGCATTCCCTCTACGCTGTCGGCAGGGAGCAAATTGCCTTTCAACCGCAAGTTCATCCTACAGAAGACGGGACAACTCCTGTCTCTCCGGGCCCAGCTTAATCTGTATTCCGAATTAACGGATGCGTTGCCGGACATGTTCTGGGACAGCCCGCACGAACTCGGCCTAGAGGGCTACTATGAACAGGTCGGGCGTGCACTAGATGTGGGCTCTCGCATCAACGTGCTCAACGAACGCATGGACTATGCTTCTGAAATCGCCAGAGTGCTGCGTGAGAGACTGTCCGAGAAGCATTCCAACGAGCTCGAATGGCTCATCATCGGCCTCATCGCCATCGAGGTCTTGTTCGAGTGCCTAAAGTTATGGAAGGAAATTGGGGTTTCGCAGCAAACGCAAGCCACAGATGCTTAATATGGAACAATCGACCTGTGCCGCAATGCATGTGTACATTAGTATAACCGAAAATTCATTACGTGATACACAAAGTCATGGAAGTAACGCTAACTCGCCTAGGAAAAAAGGGCTTCGTCAAGAACATCAAACCTCAAGGCTTAGGAATGTGCAATGTCTTCGAGATCATGCAGCATCCGTGTGCTAAGAACAAGCCCACAATGGGATGAAATTCGAACAAAGTTCCTCCAGCAACAGTACCAAGTGGAATGTTATCCTGCAGCCAGTCACGTGAGGCCCAAAATGCCATAAAAGCCGCAATCGACAAGCTGGTGGGTATGGGAAGTCCCTCAAAGTAAGCGGCTTTTCCACTTGCGTCTTTGGGCACATTTCCGGTGGTGACGTTGAACCGTGCAAGACGCGCCAGACCCGCAAGTACAAAGGCTGTCAAGAATAGCTGATCTAGAGGCGTGCGCAAGCCAATCGCAAAGGCGCACATGGCAGGAGCAACTCCAAAAGAAATCTGCACTATTAGAATTGCTCTTGTCCCGGGAAATTGAACTTGAACCTACCAGATCAGCTAACGAGTCCAGTTCCTGTCCCATCAAGCTGCTCTTCTTCCTCCAGCGAGCAACCTTGCCGTCAAAGAAATCAAAAAAGAGCCCAAATGGCATAAAAGTCAGGGCAATCCAGAGATTGGTCTTTACCGCCGGAGGACCAAGGCAATAGCGCATTGAGGACATGATGGACATGACACCACAGAATCCATTCATAAGTGTGATGAGATCGGCAAGATGGTAGGCACGAATGAGGCTAAAGTGCCCCGGGTGCGGTGAGTTGAGCAACACTGCTTGCTTGTCCCGCGCTGTCATCTGTTTAGTACGAATCGCATAGCTATATAGTTTTCGACAACACTCACACGGCTCCTTGACCACTTCCTTGGCCATCTTCTCCG
Organism: Piedraia hortae CBS 480.64; assembly: GCA_010093745.1. Classification (NCBI taxonomy): domain Eukaryota; kingdom Fungi; phylum Ascomycota; class Dothideomycetes; order Capnodiales; family Piedraiaceae; genus Piedraia; species Piedraia hortae. The sequence goes on from MU006001.1 coordinate 7,502, forward strand.
CGCTGGAATTGGGATTGGTGCGTATGGACATGTCGAGAGGTGAAAATCTAACCAAAGAGGAAGTTTGTGGGCTTTTGGGCCAAATTTGGGTGGTCCGAGCCCTGTTTGTTGGTAATTGACATCACTTGACAGTTGCACTAATCCAATGACATCACTTGACAGACCCACCAACCACCATTTTGATGGCCAGCTCCGCTAACGAATCGTTTCGTTCTATATTCCCTGTCGCCAACTTTAGTCTGGGCGCGTCGTTGCTGGATGGAAATCTGCTGAGCCCTGGAAGCGGTGCTCAGGGCGTCGGACGGCTTGAAAATGCTTGGAAATTGACTACGCGCTATCTGACCGCGCGGCTAAACGGTCATTATAGTGAACAGGACCGGCGGAGGGCAAGAGATGCATATACTCTTCTTTCTTCCGACCCTCTGAAACAACGGGAGCTTGTTGCTTGGTATTCTAATGAGGTCATTAGCCGTTTTCGAACGTCTGTGTTGCCAAAGTTGGACCAACTTTGGCGACGCGATGTTGACACTGACGTGACGGCAGCTTTACTGGCCGACACAGTCACCAGGCTCAGTACAGCGCAGTCTGAATATCTAAGTGCTGTGCAATCGCTAATCTCACCAAATGTGGTTGGACAGGCTAGCAGTCTAACCAATCGCATCAAGGAAAGACTGCACACCTTGTTCTTCAACTCTCTACGGAAACAGCGGCTCAGTCATGCTCTTTGGCTGACCTTTTACCATCATATGAAAGGGTCACTCGAAGCAAATGATAACCCACCTGAATGTTTCTTCCGCGGCAAATGTACCTGCGATGTAGACGTCGACCACCTGCCGCTCTCAGAACTCGCAAATGTTGGTCTCGGTGGACCTGAAGGATCACGAGTGCTTGTTTTGGCACTTATACAGCTGCTTGAGCTTATTGTTACAAGTCGGCCTTGCTTTATGGTTGATTGGAGTGGCCAGGAAAGCGTGGTTCCTCGCTTGCGTTCATGGGTTCGCGATTATTTGGCTCCGACCGTGGAACGTGGTTTGCTGAGATTAGAAGGGAAATTGTCTAGTAACTCGTCTGGCATGTTCAGTCGTCAATTGGAGGAGATGGCTGTGCGAAAATTGGGTGAGCAGCGCACTGCAAGGTTGTTTGACTATACCAAATTTTGGCCCAATAGTCGAGGGGTCATCCTAGACCTGCGGGAGTTTCTTCATACCATTCCGTCCGAAAAATCAAAAGTCTGTGCCGGCTTCATCTCGCAGATCCAACAGCGCCTGTTGCATGCTGGCGCCAGCACGGCCGAGATTCTGAGCGTGTACATTGACGTTATCTGCGCTTTTCGGCTTTTGGATGCGCGAGGCGTTCTCTTGGAAAAGGTAGCTGGCTCAATAAGAACCTATCTCAGACACAGAGAAGATGCGGTTGGCATTGTTGCAGCGAGCTTCCTCGCGGATCTGGATGGAGACGGGCAACCATTGGGCGCCGATGCAAACAGGGTCTCCGCCGACATCACTCGCTTGGTTTCCAGCGCAGGCAAAAGTTCTGAAGGTCAGCAAATCCAGCATCATGACGATATGGAGTGGATGCCTGATCCAATTGATGCCGGGCCGGACTACGACCCTTCTCGCTCCGAAGACGTCTTGGATTGCATAATGAGCTTGTTTGATCAAGAGGATTTTATCAAGGAGATCAATAAAGTTCTTGCTCAGCGGCTACTGGAGGCCAAGGATATTGAATTGGCCAGGGAGACCAGGCTGATTGAGTTGCTGAAATCCCGCAAGCTCGACGTCGGTAAGCTGCAATCAGCCGAGGTCATGTTGAAGGACTTGCGAGTCTCTGTTGCTCTCAACAGGCGACTCAACCCACACGCACAAACTTGCTCCACGGGCAAACCTGAACCTAGGGAGATTCAGGCCGCCATACCTGCGAAAGGCATTGGAGGTGCAGAACTCTACAACCTGTTCAAGCAGCGCATCAGTCCTGGTGCGTTTCAAGCGGCACTGCACCTCATCGCAGTTCGCCGCGGGGAGCTGTACTTTCCTAAACGCATGCTACGCTCGAGAGAAAGTGAGGGGGTTGCGACCTCAACAGGAAATATTGCACACAGCGTCCAGATTATTTCGCGTTCTTTCTGGCCCCAGATGGCTTCAGCCGCTTTCCGGGCACCGCCTGCGTTGAACCAGCTGGATGAAGCTTTTGCAAAACAATTCAGTAAACTGGGCAACCGGCGCACGCTGTCATGGCTGTCAGCTTCGTCCAAAGTGACGCTAACGTTGAATTTGGAGGATCGTGTAGTGCGTGAAGAATGCCTGCCAATGTGGAGGGCCGCCGTGATTGATATATTTGGCCGAAGTGGGGATGAAATGGACGAGGGCGAGGGTCCGCGTTTCACGGCGGAAGAGATCGAAAAGCGAACGGGGGTAGATGCTGACCGCGTAAAAGATGCATTGCGCTTCTGGTTGGGTAAACAAGTGCTCTATCAAGTGGAGAATGGCGTCTTTGCCGTTTTGGAGAGGTTGGAGTGGGTCAAGGAAGCATCTTCACCAAAGCCATTGGTCGAAGACGTTCCTACTGTCTTGGCCCAAGACGCAATGCTGAGGGAGAATGCCCCAACTTTTGAGGCATTCATACTGAACATGTTGCAGAATGGCGGACAAAAGGAGATTTCCGGCTTCATGGGAATCACCAACATGATGAAAATGGTCTTACCCGCTTTTACCTATGGAGATGAGGAGGTACGTTGGCTCTTGACCGAGATGGAGAGGAAGGGCAAAGTAAGCAGAAACGGCGAGATGTGGTCAATTGCTCGCTAGCCTTCTGGCTTCATGATTCCCACTCGGGGAATTTTTAAACAATGTGCGACTGTCTACAATGCTACTATCATACTATGATGCAGACGTAGTAGGTTGGGGTTGGACGTGTTTCACCATGAGTCGAAAGAAGGTCCAATGGGCCTGCCAATGCCGCCCACGGATCACCGTATGACCCGAATCCACGTCTTGGAACCGAAATAGGCTCACTGGCCTAGGCCGCTTCGTGACCTTTCACATAAACGTCTGCCGATTTTGGCCTTTGGGGTGGGCTACTCTGCGGAACCATGCCCGGTTATCCTTACACAGCCAACATTGTGTACTCTTTCTTGCTTTTGACTGTTTGTTACTTTTGATTAGCTGATGGTTCTAGCCACGCCTTCTCCACGGCCACCGACCTAGGAGCCTCGAAAGACGTACGCACTTTGCTCAACCCACTTCAGAGGTGTACATCATCTTTTCTGTTCACCCTGTTGCAGACGCACCAGCCGTTGCCCCCCATTATCCCCCCCCCCCCCCCCCCCCCCCCCCCCCCCCCCATCCCGCAGATCCCTAACGTATTCCACACCCCTTCTTTGGCGAAATGGCTGTTTATTTACAGCCGTTGATAAGGGGCGAGCTCCAAGACTTGAAGCACATACGTCAGGTAAGTATATAACATTGGTTGACTCTCCTCCCAGCAGTTTTCCATCACTTCACCCACCATCTTTCCGCCCCACGCTCGTTTTACACAGTCTGCCCTCGAGGGTGCAGTGTCCATTCGTTGCTTAACGCCTAGATTTTACCACGCACCATGCCTCAACAACTCACAGCGTGGGCCCTGGCCGTTCTAATGGCCACCGCTGCCTTTGCTGCACCCACGCCGGAGCACAACAAAGTACAGAAACGCACTGTAACTGTGCCCGTCCCGGCTCGTGTGCACAACATGCGTAGCCCTCGCCAGGAGATGCGTCGTACGTTTGCCAAGTACGCCTTCAACCTCGACTCTCTGCCTGCGCCGGATTCCCACTCCAAGCATGTCTGGGTGGCGCCTAATAGGGCCTCTCTTGATAATAGAAGCGGCTGTAGCGAGGGCAAGGGCAACAGCACTGCGCCCCATCCTACCAGTACTGGTGCCTCTCGTCCATATGGCGCTACCGGAACGGCTTCCCCTCAACGCGGTTCGCCTAAAACCGCTGGTGAGCCTGACTCGAAAAGCTCTGGCGAGTCTGACCCCTATGGCTCCGGCGGGTCTGATCCTTTTGGCTCCGGCAGCTCCGATCCTTTTGGCTCCAGCGGGTCGGATCCTCTTGGCTCGGGTGGCTCTGATCCTAGTGGCTCCAGCGGGTCTTCACCGGATGGCTCTGACGGTATGTCTCCAAGTGGCTCTGGAGGTTCGAATACATCGGGCGAAAGTCCTCAGTCAGGCTCTGGTACTCCTTATGGTTCCGGCAGTTCCTCCTCACCAAGCGCAGCTCCAGCCTATAGCTCCAGCGCTCCTCAACCACAGGGGTCCAATGTTCCTTCTTCCAGCCCCAGTGCTCCCAGTCCGTCCGGCTCCGCTGCTCCTGGCCCTCCGGGAACGGGCCCTGGCTCCTATGGCGGCGGCGGCGCACGTACTGGCAAAGTCGACGCTGTTCCCGATTCGGGTGATGCCGAATATGTTGAGAACGTCAAGCTGGGCTCTCAGGAATTTGCGATTGGTTTGGACTTCGACACTGGCTCTTCCGACTTGTGGGTCTACAGCACTCAGACAACCAACGGCGGTCAAGGCCATGCCATCTTCGACTCATCCAAGTCGTCCACGTGGAAGGATTACGAGGGCGGTTCATGGAAGATCTCATACGGCGATGGGTCCACTGCTTCCGGCACCGTTGGTTTCGACCGCGTCGACGTTGGTGGTGTGGTAGCCGAGCACCAGGCCATCGAACTCGCCCAACAAGTGTCTGATTCGTTTGCCAAAAACCCCAAGACCAGCGGTCTCCTCGGACTCGGATTCTCCCGAAACAACATGGTCAAGCCGGAAGCGCAGAAGACGTTCTTTGAGAACGTACAGAACCAGCTGGCCCAGCCTGTCTTCACCTGCGATCTCCGCCACGAACAGACGGGCTCATACACGTTTGGTAGCATTGATACCAGCCAAGGCGAGGTCCACTGGGTACCGATCGACGACAGCAAGGGCTGGTGGATGTTTGAAAGCAAATCGTACAGCATTGGCGGCCAGACTCAGCAGTGCCAGTCGTGCCACCAGGCCATTGCCGATACGGGCACGTCTCTTATGTTGGTTGACCAGGAAATGGTCGATGCCTACTACAAGCAGGTTCCGGGCGCCCAAATGGACGAGAACGAGGGCGGCTACGTCTACGATTGTAGTGCCAAGCTGCCCGACTTTGGCGTTGCCATTGGCGACTACATGGCCATCATCCCCGGCAAGGACATCACATATGGCCAGTCCGGTGACAACAAGTGTTTCGGAGGAATTCAGAGCAACAAGGGCCAGGATGTGCAGGTGTGGGGTGATGTCTTCCTCAAGCCTTTCCTGGCTGTCTTTGACGGTGGTAAGAAGCGTTTTGGTGTTATTCCCAAGAAGTCAGACGGTTACGATTCCAAGGGCAATCAGCCCAAAGGTTACCAGCCTCAGGGTAATCAGCCCAGCGGTGGTCAGCCCAGCGGTGACCAGCCCAGTGGTGACCAGCCCAGTGGTGACCAGCCCAACGGCGATCAGCCCAGTGGTGACCAATCAAGCGGTTATCAGCCCAGCGGTGGTCAGTCCAATGGCTATCAGCCCAGCGGTGGCCAGTCCAACAGTTACCAGCCCGGCGGTGACCAGTCTAATGGTTATTCGCCCTTTGGATTTTTCAAGAACTAAGTGTATCTAGGAGTTGATGCTGTATTATGTCCTTTGTTATGAGCAATTTGAAAGATATTATCAATTGGGGAACTGAACGTATGTAGAGGCAGATAGGTATCTGGTGTGCATTTCTGATATCAAATTTTCACTCACAGTGTGCAAGCTTTTGATTGGGCCTTGGCAGGTCTGTGTGCCTGACGTTGCGCCACCAATTCCACTTCACCCGCCAACCTCATCATGTCTACAGAGAACAAAGTCCACCAAACTCTCGCCCCGGCCAAGACGCCGGACGACATCCTCCAGCTGCTCAAAACCGACAGCGACGAAGGCGCCAAGGCGATCCTCTCCCTGGTATAAAATGAAGCTCATCTCCGCAAGGAACTCCAAACGCTCCAAACGCGAACGAGGAGCTCACAAGAGACAAAACCATGCTCCAAACGCTCCTAGCCCAACCCAAACCCAATGTCAAAATCCTCGACGCACCGGTATGGAAAGGCGGCCGCCCCCAAGCCTACGACCTGTGGAAATGGCGCGTGGAGAACAAGCTCTTCTTCCTCCGCCGCTCCGGGTTGGGGGGAGGCAGACCTCCTCGCTTACCTCCTAACCCGCTTCGACGGCACGCCCGCAGGTCTTCCAGCCGCACACATGGGCCCCATCTGGCGCCGCAGCGACGGCACCAATACACGCCGCAACATCATCACTTGCGCGAACGTGTTCGACATTCTAGATAAGATTTACCCGGAAGTTAGATCGGGCATGTACGCCATGAGTGAGTTGCAGAATCTGAAGCAGGAGGGACGCTTCGCGGACTTTCGGCATTTTCAGGTTGAGTTCATGAGGCTCTGTGCGACGATCAATCACGGGGATGATAGGTATGAGGCTTTTATGCTGAGGGAGGAGGTCTCTAGGCCCCTGGTCGAGTTTCTTGCGCCGGTTATGGATGAGAGTACGAAGGGTTTATTGGCAGCGTGTAGACGGGCAGAGGCGCACATGGAGGATATGCGCCAGAGGGACCCTAATTATGAGTGCGTTCGGAGAGGGAGCGGAGGGCGCAGAGGAGGGCCAGGGTGTGTTTTGAGCGCGGTGAGATGGGACACGTTGCTGTGAATTGTCCGCAAAAAGCGGCTGAACAGACAGCTTAGTTTGATGATACTGTTACATGACGGTGCAGTTTCTTCCCAGATGCAGATAAACCTCTAACAGGCCATCGTCTCCCCAAGTGCTCGATGCAGACCCCCATTCTTTGCCGCCTTTGACTACCAGTTTCTGCTCCCCTTCCCCGTGCCACCACTTCAGCGTCTGTCCCTCAACCTCGTACTTCCCGCCAGACACTTCTACCGTAGTCGAGCCATCTGCTCCCGCGGTTGCGACATCGTGAAAATGGTACTCGGGAAGAAACACCTCGGTGGGATACTCGGTAGGCGTGCTCGACTTGGCAGTGAGAGTAAGCGTAAAAGTAGTCTTTCTCAGGTCAAAGCCATAAGATGAGATATCACCGTGAGTGGCAACAGGATAAGGACGGATAGAGGCTTCTGTACCCCTCGAACGTTCTGAAAAAGGCAGCATCTCCATTGTCGAAGACGAAAATTCAGAAGATTTATTGCTGTCTGGACTGAGAGAGCGCGTCGGCCCATGATCGTCCTCGCAGTAGATACTAAGGTCCTCCCCGTTCCAGTTGTCGCCCCAGAAATGGCTGTTGCCGGCCGTGTAGTTCCACCACATCATGCCCGCTACCATGCTGCCTTCGACGGCATAGCTGTTGGCGTCTATGGCGGCAACCTGACTGCTGTAATCACCGGTCTTGTAGGCGTAGTTGTCGTCCATGTCAAAGGGGATGCCGATCTCTGAGAAGACGCATGGATGGTTGCCCATAAACTCCTCACCTTCCTCCCGAAGGCGGGATAGTTGGTCCTTCAAACAATTCCTGATGGCTGTTTCTCCGAGTTTTATGGCAAATGCCGGACTGCTGTACCGGCCGCGGAGAATGCCCAGGACGTCGATATTCCATATGCGGTTCCACTTCTTGGTGATGAGCGTTATGCCGTCGTAGAAATGAGAGGCAAAGATCAAATTGGACTCATCATCGGCGGTATTTTTGATGTTTGGTGGGACTTCAAAGGGGGAAGGCTGCACCAGAAGCATCGCTTGAGGCCACACACTGCGAATGGCATCACGGTAAGACCGGGAGAGGTCCATGAACTGATTGTTGGTGAAATATTCATGATCCAAAGCCTCACCTGTTTTTGGGTGCGTGCTGAAGTAATGCGGTTGTAGCAGTGTATCTGTCTCGGGATCCCATACGCCGTGCAATGCCCAGATATCTTGACCCAATTTCCACTCTTCTGACCGTTTCCAACCATACTTGAAGTCGTCCCATGTTGAGGGATCCAGCCACGTAGTAACGCCCTTGGGGTCTACAAGCTGTTTCCCATTCTTATAGGGCCCAAAGCTGCCAAAGTCATACGTGTCAATTTCACAAGCACGACCTGAACCTGTGAGAATTGCCTGCCATACGGTTGGACATGTGTATTTCTTCAAGTTCTGATTCTTAGGTAGCTGTGAGATGTCGAAATTGCCGAGGAACCCACAATTGGGCTCGTTGATGGTTTCGTAGCCACAGACAACTTGACCGTGAAGGTCCCCGGCTTCGTGAATTCGTCGAGCCAGATGTTTGCATGCATTGAGAAAATGTGACTGAAGATAGTCCTGGATGTTCTTGCCGTCGATGGCGCATTTTGGTGCAAATATCCTTCCTCCAAAGAACAGAGTCATCACAGTGCCGCAGGCCAGACGCCAGTAGTTCGTTGCCCACGCCATTTTAGGAAACTCGGCGGGTTTCTCCCAGGTATTCTGCACCAAAGCCGATTGCGTTATTTGAAACTTGGTGGGATCCAACCCGCAGGCATACAAGGTCCACATTGGGGCTCCAGATCCACCAGTGAATCGAGACCAAACATCCTGGTGCGGATCCATAAATACATAAAACCCGTAGCCCTTTGCTATGCGGAGCACCTCAACGGTGTGTGTGATGAAGGCCTCATCGTATTTTCCAGGTCCTTCATGTTCCAAAGCCTCCCAGGTGAAGATGTATCGCAGAGTATTGAATCCCCATCGTTTTAGCCGGGCGAAATGGATATGGGAATCTTTTAATGAAAAGGGTCGATCAACAAATGACACATTATCGCCGTCAAAGAAGTTTTCTGACTCATGGGACGGTATGTCTGGATGAGCAGGAAGCTTGGAGTCACCAGAAACGTTGATGCCGTGTAACGTTACCTGCCGACCTTGAGTATCTTTGAAATGTTTTCCATCGATTTTCAAGCGAAAAGATGCCATTGTGTTGTGTGGGAAAGAGCCAGGGTCCTTGTTATAGGTATACCGACTGACGTCATTGACAGATGATCTGCAGGAGACCGTGTGGGGAAGGCTAGCCGTATGCAGGCCTAGCGTCATCTAAGAATAGCTTTTGCACCAACAATCCGGGGTTGCCAGATGGCCTTTAGCTCTCTTTGCGCCAACGTCCACGACAATGTATCTGACACTCCTGCTGGTGTTGGCCAGCGCGGCGGCGGCCAACATTTCGCCCGATACTCCCGTCTCACAGCTGATGGCCAGTGCAAATGCCAAACTGGCTCAGGGCAGAGCACAAGATGCGCTTAAGTACTTTGACCTGGCAATTCACAAAAACCCCAGCGACTACCTGACCATCTTCAAGCGCGGCGCCACAAACCTCTCGCTGGGCCGCAACTCACAAGCAAGACGAGACTTTGATCTCGTGCTGCAGCTGAAGCCGACGTTTGAAGGCGCCCTGACGCAGCGCGCAAAGATCAAGAGCCGGAATGGCGAGTGGGAAGGCGCCAAGAAAGACTATTTGGCGGCAGGGAAGTCGGGAACGGAGGAATGGGAGGAACTTGGAAGGGCCGAGGAGGCGGCCAAGAAATCGGTCAAGGCCGAGAAAGTCGGCGACTGGGACTCGTGCATATCAGAGGCGGGAACGGCCATATTCGTGGCCGGCACAGACTTGGAGTTACGTCAAAGGAGAGCCCGGTGTCGGCTGGAGAAGGGCGAAGTGGCCGAGGGAGTGTCGGATCTCCACCACGTTCTCCAGATCAACACGGGCCTAACGGAGCCATATTTGCAAATTTCCGCTATGACATTTTATTCTTTGGGAGAGACAGAAAAGGGACTGGCAGCCTTGTCCAAATGTCTGCACAATGATCCGGACAACAAGGCGTGTACCAAGTTACGGAAGTCCGAAAAGGCTGCCGACCGAACACTGAAGAAGTTAGACCAGTTGATGGCAAAGCGTCAATTTGCGTCGGCCGTCAAGCTGCTTATACGGCAGGCTGATGAGCCGGGGCTTCTCGAGGAGATCAAGTTAGAGACCAAAGACGCTCGAGCAAACGGCTACATACATCCAAAGGCCGGAGAAGCGCTCTATGGGTCTCTTGTCGATAGGGCATGTGAGGCATACACAGAGATGAACAACGTCAAGAAGGCCCAGAGCTTCTGTGAAGAGGCGCTGACTTTTAACCCAAACTGTCTTCCAGCCCTGATAAGCAAAGCTCAGCAGCAAATACAGGCCGAAGAATATGACGCGGCAATAAACTCGCTCAACCAGGCCAAAGAAGCCCACGGAATGACAGCCAAGATCAACGAACTTTTGCTACAAGCGCAAAAGTTGCAGAGGCAGTCGAAGCAGAAAGATTACTACAAGGTGCTCGGTGTGTCCCGAGACGCTGACGAGCGAGAAATCAAGCGGGCCTTCCGCAAGCTTACCGTGATTAACCACCCAGACAAGGCGAGGCAAAACGGAGTGTCTGAGGAGGAGGCACAGAAGAAGATGGCAGCCATCAACGAGGCCTACGAAGTTCTCAGTGACCCTGAACTCAAGGCCAGGTTTGATGCGGGAGACGATCCGAATGATCCTACGGGCGGACAACAGCAGCCGTTTCAAGGAAGTCCGTTTGGAGGTCATCCAATGTTCTTCCAGCAGGGCGGTGGTTCACAGTTTCAATTTCATTTTGGAAACGGCCGCCAAGGGTTTCCATTTCCCGGAGGATTCCAATTTGGCTAGAGGTGGAAAAGCAGGAGTTTTTTTTGTAGCATTACCATTGTCTGGTCTACCTATCGTTTTCACCTGCAGGTATATCATTTTGGCTTGCACCTAATTGGCCAACCAGACGCAGGCGGAATTGTTCCGCGTGTCAAACATGCCGCTAGCCCAAAGCGAAATAAGGCAACCACATGTGCTCCTTGTTACATTGTGACAAGAACCTGCCCGACCACTTGAAAATTGTCCCTCTGTATTGCAATCCCTGGTCTCGACGTCGAATGCGAATTCGTTCACTTCTTTAAATGGCGGGTCTGAATCCCGCACAACCACAGCAACTCGACGCCATAAAACAGGCTCTTGCGGCCACTTTTGACCCAAAAACCACCAATGAAGTGCGCCAGCAAGCCCTGCAGTTGCTGGACCGGCTGAAGCATGACCCTGAAGCACCTCCATTGGGCTTCGGTCTGGTCACGGATGCATCGTTGGGCCAGGCCGTGAGATTTTACGGGGCGCAACTGCTGGAATTTGCTATAAAAAACTCGTGGGACAAGTACGACGAGAGCCAAAGGAACCAACTGCGGGAGTGGGTCAAGACTCTAGCCACGACATTGGGCCAGAATGATGCCCTGTTGTGGAATAAAGCCGCCCAGCTCTGGGTCGAGCTGAGCAAGCGGTGTTGGGGCGATCTGGGATGGAGGGAAATGGACTCCTTATTGGCTTCTTTCTGGGACTGGCCGCTGAGTCCCGAAGGAATAAAGCATAAAATATTTGTGCTGCAGGTGCTGGGAGCGCTGACCGAAGACATCATCATCAACGAAGATGCAATTGCCGGCCTCCGAGTGGAAACACTAGGCCCCTGCCTGAATGAGATTCTAGTGCCTCCCCAGGTGTACTCGAAACTGCGCAAGAAACGCGGCGATCGGAACGAAGTCCGCAGCAATGGCTCCGGATGGCTGCTGCGCATCAAAGATGTCTTAGTCGACTGCCTCACCAGCGCTACCCCTGACCAGTCAGAGCCCATGATTGACTGTGCTCTCAAGGCTTTGGAAACTCTGCAGGTCATATTCTCCTGGATCGGCATGGACTCGGTGGCCGATGCAGGCTGCATAGAGTGGTTGTTTCTTCCCATCACCTCTAACAACTTGCAGCTAAAAATTGCTGCAGTCGAGGCGTTGTATATGCTTCTACGCCGTCCACACCATCCCCACGCACATGACGCTTGGCTGACAGTGCGTAAAGAATGCGAGCAGCTGAGGAGAGTGATGGCGCTCAAAGACGCTTTTGTACAGGCAAACTGCGCTCCAGAGGAGTGCGATGAGAAACACACGCTGCAGGTAAAAATCAGCGAGTTGCTGTCCGTCATGGCCGAAACCATAATAAAAGATGGCCACTGGACACCAGACCTACCGGCTTTTTTCGAGTTGACGCTCCTCGTGGCCCAGAGCAAGAGTCTTCTGGTCTCAATTCCAGTTTTGCACAGCTGGTGTACCGTCATGTCAGCCGGTCACCCATCCTTTGCCCCAGTTATGTCTTGGGCGTTGGGGCCGCTCATCACAATGTGCGGCGAGCGGCTGATTCGATATGAAGCCATTTCACGAGGGAGCGAGGACGAAATTATGGCTTTCCTCGAAGAAGACTTTGATACCGACTCTGAACGTCACAGTTTCCTCGCCCATTACCGCCGCTATTGCACCCGCGTCATCCAATCCATCACCTCTTCATGGCTCCAGGAAGCCCTTGACCATGTGCTAAGTCAGATGTGCAAAATACTGGGCGAGGGTCCGTTTACCTTTGATCGTGGTTTTGATCCGGTAACTTATACCAGAAACTCGCTGCCCCTTCTAATGTTTGATGCAACGTTTTCCATTGTATCCTCGGCCCTCGACGGCTTCGCTTCTTGGCTTGTCAAACCCAGGGAACAGACCGGCGAGGAAATCATCCAGAAACACCTAGCAGTGAACCAGATGTTGTGGCAATGGGCTCATGTCTTGATGAAGATACCGGTAGATGATCCCAAAGTGGCTTCACAAGTGGTACAGACGCTCGTCTCCATAATGAGAATGTCGCAGCCTGACGGACCCTTGGTACGGGATTTAACAGTGCATATCTTCAGTCTCCGCTTCCGTAAAGATGATCACAACCAACACTATTCCGAAGCTGTTGCCGGCTTCGAGTGCGTTCGTGTGGCTGAGATGCAGAAGCTGGCTTACGTTCTCGCGCCGCTGTTGGCATCTGAAATCACCAGCTTGGAGCCAATAGTCAGTGCTTTGGCAGAAGAACACCGCTACGACGCCCGTCTGTGTTGGGGCTGTCGTGCTTTTCTGTTCGCCATCATCCACCGCACCCCATCTGATGGGGATGATGAGCTTCGTCTCAGGTACATGACCGATATGGTCAATCCCGTAGTAGAGTCCTGGAAATCACCAGGGCTGGCAGAGTCGGTGCAAAGCTTGCCGAACCTCTGCAAACAACTGTGTCTGGATGATCTTGGTGATTTCTACCGCAAGTCCGGTTTCGATCAGACCGAAGACTGGAGCCAAGGCTTGCTGGACGTCGAGGGCCAGGCCAAGCAAAGTGCCATCAAAGCTGCAGTGGATGGGTTACCGCTGAGGATGACCAAATCCATGTTGGGCGCATCCATAGACCACTTGGCTGTTTCTGCTGAAGCGTATCAAAGGGCGCGAATGTTTTGGGCACCTGTAACGCCCATCATACTCGAGCGATCGCTCCAACTGCTCACTCAAGTGCAGGCATTTTACAACATGACCAACTGGTCTCATTTGCCGCCCGAGCTACAAGCAACGGTGCATCGAACACTGCAGGACCGCTTCTGGCAGTCGGGCATCTCACACGAATCAAAAGAGGCCTTTTTCGACCGTGTTGAAGGCTCCAAGTCGAGCTACGAGGGCTTTGCTTCGACCGTCCGCGGTGCTTTACGAAATGTACGAGAGCTATGTTACAACTCTCTCTTCCAATTCTCAAAGCTGCAAAAGCCTTTTTACGACCTGCACGAGTTGGGACCCATGATGGCTTCGGCCATCTTCAAAGATGCCCACCATCTCGCCACAAGCCAAATGCAGCCAATTGTCAGTTTGATCACCATGATCGTGCAGCGATGTCCTCCAGACAAACGTCGCTCTTTTTTAACACCCATCTTGAATCACTTCTTCCTCACCATGGATGCCAAATTACAAACCGAATGGGATGCGGTAGCAAAGACAGAGGAGCAGACCAATCGCGCATTGGAAGACGAAATGCGAGCGGAAAGCACGCTGCGTCAGCTCACAGTGTCTGTAATGAGTTTCGTCAACACCCTCCTCGACCTCCGAGGGGACGATCCCTCAAATTTCATCCTGGAAGAAATGGCCGTATTCGAACCACTAATGGTCTTATGCACTCACGCCCTCCGCTTCAGAGACACACGCTGCTGCACAGTTGCCTGCCGCTCCTTCCGTCGTCTAATGCCACGCTTCGAAGATGCAGACGCAGTGCGAGAGTACATGTGCAGCGAAGTTCTGAAATCGGCAATCACCTCTGTCCATGACCCGTACTTCACCGACGTCCAGCGCGAACTAAGCGGACTAATAGCCCAAATCCTCGTAAAGGGCAAAAGACGTGAAACCGCCGGCGCGGTCCTGGAGTCGTTACCGGATATGGTGGCTGGAAGAGTCAATACCACCGTCAAAGCAATCGAAAGTGCGCGTAACGAGCGCACTCAGCGAGCACTTGTGCTTGAATTGCTTGATGGGGTTCGAGGCATGACGATCCAGGAGGCGGGTAAGATTAATAATACGGAGAAGAAATCTACTCCCCGCGAGAGGAAGAAGGGAAAGGGTAAATGGGAATCGATGGATGCCGCTAACGAGCAGCCCTTGGATGGTATTCAGGCCATGTTTGGGTGAATATACTACGTAGCTTATGCCCATTGAGGATCTCATGCTTCCATCTATCCTATTAAGTCATCCTGTCTATATCCAAGTGCTGCATGAACCAGTTCACGTAGAAACATGTTCGGAGCAGAATAATCACATAGACAAATGCTTCCCTCAAAGTTTTGAGGGTTCCTCAGCGTAGACTCATGATCACTTGCATCCTCACAATCGTAGGACCAAAACGAGACTGAAAAGTGAACACCTCTTCCTTACTCCCGGTGTCTGCTGTTTCCTCGCGCTCGACATCTTCGAAGAACCCCGCGGAAATCTCGCCCCTCGCTGCGTCTGTAAAATCGAACGGACCAACTTGCTAACATCGACTTTAACCAGATTTCTCTCGCGACCTCCTCTTGGAAGACGTCATCAATATCTGAATTTCCTGTGTAAACGTCGGCATGTATGAACGCCTAGGTAACCGGCGGGTTACGAAGCGTGCCCCAACATGCCTTCAAATCGTAGCCCCGACTGCTTACATCGACCAAACCCGTTTGAGCTCCTCGTCACCTGAGCCTTCTCGTCTGCGTGCCAGCCGCAAGTAATTGTATGGACCTCAGAAAATACCTCTTTGATCTCCGATCGGTCCTTGTCGCATCTGAAGAATTAAAGAACATACCCCAATCGTCCGAACACGGAGAAAGAGGTTGAAGATATGGCCTGTAGCATTGGCATCCGCTTTTTAGCTATCGTCAACAACTTTTGTGAAAGCGCGCCCCAGCGGACACCCAACTAGGCCAACGAGAGGCATGTCATCGCAGAACATTGCCAGTTCGACAGCCTCGGTTAACTCCTTGCTGAACCGTGGGAATTTGAGAATATCCTTGATAAGAAGGTCAAACTGATGGAAATTGCACCCAATCGGATAAATCTGGGGATAATTCACCAATAGCAGCCGCACGGCCTTGCGTATGTTGGGCGCCGTGTCTGTGCTAATAGCATTGATATGTTCAAGTCCAACCTCTCCGACAACTTTCTGCAACTCCTCCCAAAAGGTACTCTGCAGAGTGCTTATTGCTTCCTGAAGGATTCGCGCGAACGCACGACCGTCAGGGTTCACGAGCATGTAGTTCACGAGGTGCTCACCCCCGAAATTCGTCCACGAACCCGTGGTCAAAGTGAGTCATGGGAACTTCCACTCCTCTTCCTTCCACTGGACTTCAAATTTTACACTGCTTGGCGCTTGGAGGCGAAGAGCCTGCCACCAAGCCTTGAAGGAAGGTTCGCCATTCCGCATCATCTCCGATCTGGAATTGGAGACCTGTTTTGTTAATCAGCGAAGCGAGCACCCAGTCGACCAACATGGGTCACTTAACGTCCGGCTTTGTCCGCCTTGACGATCGCACTTAAGCGTGCAACACACATCCCCTTGTTAAGGCCAGGCTCCGGCCGAGCCTCGTAACATCCCTGTGTTGGTGAGGTGGTCCAGACACGTGCATCCCGCAATGGGTTGACGCACCTGGCTAGGTGGTGTCCTGCAGGGCTCTAGTCCTCCCTCAACTTCATTGGTCTACTGCATGACTTCAGCCAGTCGAACTGCTCCTGTCTCTTTCGCCACATCCGCTTAGAGTCTCGCTCTGCCCCATACTCCTTGCGGATGTATGTTAATGACGCCTCCACATTACATGCCCACATCCCCAATTTACGGAAGGATGCACGAATGCTACACTCTGTGAACATCTCTACACACCATATTATGGATGGACCCAAGCGATCCGATCCTTTGTTGCATCTAACAGTTCGCGACATCAACATAGCGCAGCTTTGTGTGGCGAATCGCTGTCGAATAGTCGCAGCGTCTGCCCATTATCGCATATCTGGCTCAGTGTATAGCCAAATCAAGGGTGAAGCCGATATCGTCCATGACCCTCTTCTGCCGGAGGTATTCCCCTGCGGTGATCGATTGAGCCTCTAGCTCAGCCTCTGTGCTTGAGGTGGCTACAGCCTTTATAATATTACTCGACGATGCCTATGGTCGAGTTACTTTTCAAGTGATTCAGGCCGGTGCAGGCAGAGAGGTACTGTTGCAACTATTTCCGTAGAAAGTAGCTGTTGGCAGTGGCTCAAAACTGGACAGTAGCGAGGAAATGCAATTTTGTTGGTGTGCGTGCAGGGTGACATCGGTGTGGGGTGACGTCTGGACAATCGGCCACTCTCACAGTGCCGTGTCAACCATCAGAGTTCTCGGCATCAACAAAGCTGACATAGGTCGAGCTAGTGATCCGTCGTTTCAGGGCATCGTGACCTCATCACAGCACAAAACATGCGTGCGTGGTTGTAAATCTGACTGGCCTTTCGATTTGAAACACTGAGGAAGCGCAACAGGCGTCTTTTCAGCGCTCAAGTCGCTCTGATGACAGAATAATGGCTTTTCTATGTAATAAAATGCTTTACAATTGTGTGTGGTAGTTGATCATGGATGCTGTTCGATTCTTTCGCAGGCATATGACTGCTCGCAAGTGAGAGTGTGGTAAAGGCTGGCCACAACAGCCGGTTAACATAGAGTGTCATGGCTGAGATAAGAGACCCAGGCCGCTCTAGGCGATCAACGCCCATAACCAAAAACCTTAGCAGTATGATAAGCTCTTGTCAAAGGCCCGCGTAGTCTCAACGGCAGAAGAGAAGAGTCTCGTTCATCTGGCATGACCTGTATAAAACGTGCTAACACAGATGCGACTCATGTGCCCTAACAATGAATACCAATCCCCAATAAATTTTGTGGTGCACTAGCTACCCATTGAACACCCTTTTCCTATCAGATGACTCGACGGGACCACCGGAAATCTCTTCTATAACTCTTCTGTTGCCACTCTGCCCAGACCCGGCTATACTCAGCCCAGGACCCGGGCCTGGAGGGCCTGGGCCTTGGCCGGAAACTAGACCTGGACCTGAACCGGGAACCATGCTTGTGGCTAATACCGGACCCGGGCCTGGACCGGGTCGCGTAGGCCCAGCGATGGCCACCCCCGACTGCATCGCCGCGGCGGGCGGCGGCGTGAACATGGTTGGCGGTATGGCTGTCGTGAGCGTAAAGGGAGCTGCAGTCGCGCTGTGCATGAATGCGACTTCTTCGGGCGCTGAGGTCGTCGTGGAGATGACACCCCCAGGCGACGGAGTCGTGGGCGAATCCTCCTGCTTTAGAGCTCTTTTAACATAGCCAATTGCACTTTGGGGCGCAGCTACTCCGACTGATGCCTGAGACGGCTGTGGGACCGGTGGAACACGGGTATCTATAACTGGTAATGCAGGTCTGACCTCAGACGAAGGCTTCTTCAGGTGCGCCATGTGCTTCTCGAGCAGATTGAAGAGGCCGTCCTTTGTAAATGGCTTGGGTAAGACATCATTCATTCCTAACACTGTCAGTGCTTGAACAAGCCAAATTGTCCTCGCAGCTTACCATGCTGGAAATACATATTGATGTCGTCGTGACGAATGTTGGACGTCATGGCAATGATTGGTGTGCTGTCAAACTGCCGGATCAGGTGCGTGGCGGATATGCCGTCGAGGTTCGGCATTATGATGTCCATAAGGATAAGATCGTATTTGGCACGCCCATCCAGCCGCGCAACAGCTTCTGATCCATCCAGGGCGGTTTCGATCGAACACTGGAATGCCTCTAGGAACTTGGTGCTGATTCGCTGGCAGGTAGGGTCGTCTTCGACCAATAGCACTCGCGGACGCCGCACCCAATGCTTGGCATCTACCGACTCTTTCTTGACAGAGACATCAGCCACGTGAAAGGGAACTGCTGGCGGGGGAGGAGGTGGGGGCGGCTGCTTGGCCGCCAAGGCATATGGATCTGGAAACATTCGCATGCCTACCGGTGGTGGGTAGGCCATTCGATCCAGATCCCCGTACGATATCGAGGATTTGGCCGATTGGGGTCCTGCATGCGGAGATGGCGGTACATTTCGCTGCGAAAAGTCTGGTGGAGGCGTAATTGCGGCATGCAGCCGAGCCTGTACCTCACTCATCTGTTCCAAGGGCCGGGAGCTGACGGATTGTTCACCGTTATAGTGGCCCAGCATCTTGATGGCCTGCTCCAAGGTTGCAATCGACACTCCCTCATTATCGGCTCCCTCATTGGACTCGGTATTCGCCGTCTCTGTCGCAAAAGGCACGGGTTTGCCTTCTTGGCGCTTTTGATTGGAGATGAGGAAATTCAAGATGTTCCCCATGATGGTCTCATGGTTGGCCGCAACCTTTCGCAAGTGATGGAGTTCCTGGCACTGCATGGAATACAGCGACTGTAGCTCATTGAACCGCTCCTGTAGCGTGTGCAGGTGCTGGCTGGCCGTCTCCTCTGATCTCACATTTAACTTCCGGGGCGCTGGTGCCTTTCTTCGGATATTGTCTAACGCATCCTTGTTGTTCATGCGGAAGTCAGGATGCATAAATTCCCACGCCTTGACCAGTTAGTCACACCAGCATCTCTTTCCCGACTCCATCATGGTTGGACATACCCCAGGACCGTACGGTGACACACCTCCTTCGTCATTGTTGTGGCGCACTTTGTGAAAGTCGTACTTGTTGAGCTGTCGTACAAAGCTGGCAAAATTGCTATGCTTGAAGTGCTTGGGTAAGATGTGTTTTGTGAATTTTTCATTCTGGTCGCAGGGTCAGGGGTCAAGGGAGCACGGCGAATGGGTTTCACGCACCTCGAGAACGACGAAGCTATTACCGTCGTTGCCCCATCGCACTACGCTTTCATCTTGGGGGTTCTCGAGCATCCTAAGGCGCACGGTGAGTCCAGACCCAGTCCCGATCGAGCTTTAGCGAGGGGTCATACTTGTAGAGCTTGCGAACCTGGAAGAGTAAGTCCATGTTCCCTCTTGTTGTTCCCAGTTGATCCACCTACAAAGTCGCTGGAGGTGCTGGGAGGCTGCTGGGCCTGGCTGCCCTCCATCGTAGTGGTTGCTCGTGCTCGGTCTAGGTCTAGGTCGCATAAAGCCTAGAGCATGCGTCCGACACGCCCTCGAACCCCAGACCCTTGGGGAGCCAGGGCTGCTAGAATTCCTTCGCAACAATGAAAACTGTCCGAGCTTTACGCCATCCACCAGACGAGCTTCAAATCTTCAGACAACTTTGACGCGGTTAACACTAATTGGTTTTGGGTGGGATTGCATTAGACGCCACCCATTAGACATGAGGTAATTGCCGTAACAGCAAGGTTTCTATTGGCTCGAGGCCATTGCAAGGGTGTCCTGCTAACCTGCAAAGTCTTCGATGGCTCTTGACTCTTTACCTGGCAGTAACAAAACATCCCTGACGCGGCTGCAGCAAATGTATGGCGAAGGACGCTACCCGTAAGGTAAACGACCGTTGGCTTACAGTGAATAACAGTTAGGCTGTTCGATCTGATAAACACACGGCCAACATGGTTGAGCTAGCCTTGTACTTGATGTCTAAACGGGAAATATATCAGCCTATCCATTTCATCACGCCGCTTAATAAAGTTTAACAGGAGGCTCTCCTTTTTTTCCATAACGGCATCCGCGTGATAGGTATTTCACATTACCGGCATGTGGACCCAGCATACCGAAACGACCAACATACATGCATATCAAGTGAGAGCGGAAAGGAAGGGGAAAGTCACTTGCTCTCTATAAGAAACAGATTGTCCTTTTCAACCCCAAGAACTCGAAGTTGAACACTATAGATATCAATGTTGCAGTTGTAAAACATGGCAACTAAACGTCCAAATAACGCAGCAATGACTACCGACCTATTGGCAATCGATTGGCCAGGTTTCCGGGGTATCTTCAGCCTTTCCAGGATGCAATATTCAACTAACTGAACCATGTGTTATATGGGTTAAGCTATCTCATTCGACTTGTGGAGTGACAGGCGGAAGGAAAGTTGTCGACCACTATGAACGTCGCAGTCGATTGGTCGGGGAAGCCATATCTCCCGTACTCTGCAGAACTTTTTGACGTACTCCCGTGTCAAGGAACGTGCAGCGACAATCGGGCAATCTCAAGAACCAAGTCTGTGAATTTTTATCGATGGCACAATTCGTCCTTCTTGTCACCCGACCACCCGACGCATCACCAAAAGTTTGAGTATTCGGGATTCAATCACCTCCATGGGCCCAAATCGACGCATGTATGCTATGTAAGCCTACATTGGCCTTGGCGGCATCCTTGCCAAGATTTCTTGCAGGAAGGTAATATCATCTTGCCCACCAACACGTCGAAGAGTTGAATGATCTGTTGGTCGCTTGTGGCGGCGTCGGGCTGACAATACTGTCCACGAGCTTCGACACGTCAGCTACAAACTTTTGGGTGCGCCTGTTCCAGTAAAGGGGCCCATCGACCTTGGTGACCCCTTCCTCCACAATTACCTGACTGGAAGTCTCAACCCGAGCCTCCATGTCTCTGGAATGCAGATACAAAGATGGACTCGCTAGCCATGTATCAAGGGTCAATTATCTTCGTTGACGTTAACTGAAGAGAGAACTAGACAGTAGTACACCCTCCGATCCCATTGCTTGATTCACATTTCTCAAAAAAACCAAAGGTACCACGCAGATACCCAATCTCCAGCATAAGAACACCAAGGACGCCGTTGTTGCGATTAACAATACACTAGACTTTTTTCTCCTATGCCCATCCTCTTATTTCATTACTGTCTTCCTCGCCGGGCTCAGAATCGCTAACAGGCGGACTGGGTCGATCAAGCCTTTCAAGTATCCTGCTTCAGGGTCAGCGTCTACAGTAAACTTTGCGAAGGTTCGTGTACTTTATACAGTCTTCCAGACGCCCCTGCCATTGAAGGGCCACCGGCCCTTGGTGGCTTTCGGGGGCCATTAGGAGTGTATGAGCTACATTACGTAGCTTGAGGATCTGTGGTAGGGATGATCAGCATACCTATCCGCGATACTGTTTGCTCGTTGGCCTTACAAAACTGTCTGCCATGACCTCAATGTGACTTTGGCTGATATTTGAAAGCACCGAACCCACTTCTCGTGCGATATCTTCGCGTTCTTGGCGCATTTCTTGATCCACCAGCTCAAATTCTTCAGACGAGAGGCCCGTGCCATTGACGGGAGTTGAAGATGGTATACCCTCCATCTTTCGTCGACTATCACGTAGTGCTAGGTATTTGTTTACGATGAATAGCCGGGTGGCCAGCTGTGACGCAAATAAATTGGCTCTTTGGATGTCATGCTGCATGCGTCTGGTTGATTCTAATGACGCCTCAGGGTCTTTCCAATGCGACGGGTTTAGGAAATCCCTGCTAGCCTCATGGATCGCGTTAGGCTGGGAAAATGGAAGCTCCTCGACCGCAAAGTCGCTCGCACTAGGTATTGTTAGGGCAGGCGGCAACTGGCTCACCAAAGCCTTGCATTGACGCAACGACTCTTGCAACGCCCGTATCTGCCGATCCCATTCACGTGGATTTTCAGTTGATTCCGCGACAGCCAATGCGTCGTAAGATTGGTACACGTATACATTGGCGTTGAATCCATTAGTTATAGCAATTGTACCTGGCGGCTGCAGATCGTACTTGGCTGGGAAGATGCAAAAGTCGTCAAGCTCACTGGGAAGGGGCGGATATGGTTCGGAAGGAGTAGGCGGTGGCAGTATTGGATCTGCCGACGAAGAGCTGAACTGACCCAATGTTTTGGCACTGGCAAACAAGGCCCAGAACACGCGCCGCCCAACCTCACTGCTGACGTTGTCGTAAATTCCCTCCCGTTCCACATTGAACGGATAGACTAAGCTGGGTTGTATGGGGCCATTTGCACCTTCCTGTTGCCGGTGGAGGCCGAGCGCGCGGATAATGGTGCTACACTCACCAAAGTACAGGCGGGCCTGGCGTAAGTTCATCGAGTAAAACCCTGAAAGGCCCAGCAAATAGCTCGTTGCCGCATCGTGAACGCTCAGGGTATCACTATCCAGGTAGCCAGGACCGCGCGCAAGCACGCATACCTGCTGGCAGCGTTGCACGAAGCTCGCACAGTCCCGGAACATGCTGCCATGGCGTTTAAGCTTCAGTTGCAATCGAGCTTTATGGGGATATGCAGCAACAAATACACACAGCATCGAGGCCATCAGGGCAAGGAATGGCTTATTGCTGACATCCTCTCGCCTCTTCCACGCTTCCTGGAAGCTGCCGTGGTGAGGAAATGGACACACGGGGTAGATATATCGGAAGTAGTCATCCAGAATGGGCCCCAAAACATCCAGCGGACAGATGGATTCGGCGGTGATATGAGTCGGCGATGCGTGGCCATGGGACACGGCAAACGGGTTCATCACATGTGTGGGGGAGGAGTTAGCTGGAGGACCGGGAGGATCAGCGCTTGGATCGAGACGTTGCCGCTTGATGGCTTCTGCATGGCGATTAGGCGGGCCTCGACGACGACTCGGACGCTGAAAGGTACAGGGAATATCCAGCGCAGCGCATGCGCGACAGGGCGGACCGCTTTCATCGCATTTGACTTTGCGGATGCTGCAAGAGTCACATGCCTTGCGTAGTCTATTAGCTTTGGCATGGTCTTGGGGCATCTGGGAGTGCGTGAAGGCTGCGGATTGCGGGCGGACATGCGCAACCTGGGGATGCAACTGGTGCTGCAGCTGACGATTGAAGTCATGCTGGAGGGTCTGAAACTGGGGTGCAGTGTGATCCTGCGGGACAGCCTCTACTTTGGGATATGCCGACGTGTATTGCAATGACTCCGCGGGGAGTGGTTCATACTGTTGGGCGGCGGAGGTATAGACGCCATTGTACTGGGGATTTTCTGCGCCCGCTGCGGAGGACGATGCTTGTGGAATCGGTGGATAATTCGACATGTCCGGTGTCCAGCTATATTTCGACCCATACATCAGTCAGGATTGTGGGGAAGACGATTGAGACTGCTGCCACTTACCGCTACCTACGGCGGTGAGGTTGGAGGTCCAGTTCGGGAGCTGGGCCGACCCGGTTTAGCGCGACACGTGGTTTTGTTGCATCAAACGTCACGTGAATAGAATTCACGCGCACCATTCAGACCTATCATACGACAACAAACTGCCAACCAGTCCCACACACGCCCATCCAAAGCCATCCCAATGCCTGAAAGCCCCGCGGAAACGCCACAGATGCACAAAATGCAAAATCAACCGCCCTCTAATCACAAGTTTGAAGTACAAGAGCCGGAGGTTCCCCAGCGAGTTGGTCATAAAGGTTGTAACATTAAAAGGCTCACGACGTTGCCATGCGTCTTTGGTAGGAACTGCCGATGCTATAGGCAATGTCCGTCCCCAACGAAAACGTAGTACGACACCTTGATTCACCTGGTCGCATGTGTGCCGTGGGAGAGTCGTCGACGCCGAGGGGACTCTGGCCAAAAGCAAACGTTTGTGCACGAAAGAGCTTTTGCCGACCTTTGACGCGAGCCAGACCCAGTTCGCATGCCTGTTCGTGCCGTTCATCATTCATTTCCACGTAATTTTGGGGGTAGCATTTGCTGCGATGCATTTTATAAAAGCCACTGTAGCCGCCATCGAGAATGTACATTTCGGGGTAGGTAAGGCGAGGATAGTTGGCGGCATTGACATTGCGATCGTGGCTGCGGATGAACTTTGCCATCAATGGCGCCCGATGCACCGAGTATTCGCAGTGAAAGATGAGCAACGTCCTCGGACGGGGCTCGATGCTACGGAAAAGCTCGTTGGTAAGCTCAAGCTTGTCGTTAAAGTTGGTTGCTCCCTGAATGTGGCCGCCCTGGTATTCATACTCAAAACGACAGTCGACCACCTTGACGTCATCATATTGGTGGCTATATTTGGCCTCCAATACATCTGCCATCGTGTCTTGCGAGATGCGGGGCAACCCGTCCGGTTCTTCAGGGGAAGCAAAGTGCGGCAGCAAACATGTGTGCTCGGTTATGGGATCGATGTCCATGCCTGTGCCTGATCCCGGGCTGCGCGTAAAGACATCACTTTCCTCCTTCATCACATCATCCGGATGCTGGAACATGCTAAACGACCGACGCATTAGCTTCCGTTGAGGGCGCATAAATACCGGGCGGCCAGCCGAGTGTTTGCGGACATGCGACGGATTGGGCGAGTTGCGGGAGCCGTTGGCAGATAATCGACGGGACGTAGGCATCTGCATAGGCATTTGCGCCTGGTAGGGCGATGCCAACGATGTCATCGATCCGTCGGAGCTTTTGCTGTCAGGAGTTGGCGCCTCGACACACGTCTCAAGCAGGCTGGGCGTGGATGAGCTGGCAAGGCCATGGGTAGCCACACTGCCGAAGCGAAATGGCGGCAAGGGACTCTCGGCACTCAAGGGACGTTGGAAGGAAGGATTGGCCACAGTCTTGGTCCGGGAAAAAACAGGACGGTTATTAACGCGCCTGCGTCTAGTCTTGTTGTCAGCGCACGAAGAGGCCATGGCAAGAGAATCGTACTCTCCGAGAGCAAAGACTGGCATAGCCGGAAGACGAGTGGCTTTATCCTCTGCTCCCACGACCTCGCTCTTAGCGGATTGGCGCTCAGTATCATCTGGCTTGGTTTCGCGTGAGGGAGAAGCCAGGCAGATCTTGGAAACCGAATAGGGGAGCTTGTGAGGTAGCGGCGAAATGTCCATCATACAGGGCGAAGACGAGGGAATGTCGGGGGTACCGCCAACCTCCATCTCCGTCGGCGGCGTCTGCAACGGCGCTGGCGCGGCGTTAACGTTGTCGAGATCCAAACGGGGACTGGGCTTACTGTTGCGGGGCCCAAAGGCTTCCTTGGTAAAGAGGGCACGGCGCGGGGTAGGCACCTGGGGGCTAACACGAATGAGTTAGCGCGATTGAGGGGATGAATGAGCAGGGACAATACCTCTTATCAATGTGGAAGTTGGCATCGAGATCGGCGGTAAGACTGGCCGTGGGCGACGAGGCCCGCAGCGGACGAATGCTGAAGTAATCGGGCCTGGGCACGACCGTCGTTGTCGTGGTTGCTGTCGAACCTCTGCTTCGTGAAGACTGATGCATACTCATGTCCCGGAAGTTGAACGAGGAAGCAGCCGGCTGACGACACATTGGTAAGTCCTTGCGGTTGGCCCAGGCGGGGCACGGCGGCGGGTGCATTGCGGCGAGGGGAGATGAATAGTCCATGGCGGTGGTCTATGCTATGCTGATGATTAAGGTGATGCTCGTGGAGGGTAATGAGTCTGCAAGTGCCGCCGTGTATCCTGGACGCCTTAACGATGGGCTCAAAGGGCAGACATGGCTATGATGATGAGTAGAAAAGAGACTATCAGAGCAAGAGCGGAAGCAAGAAAAGAAATGCCCGCTCCTCCGCCAACCCCAAGCTGGAGATGGGCCCGTGTCCCGGACAACGCCAAGTGCGAAATCCAGGCGTAAGTGACGTCGATGTATCCTACTTTCTGCCCTGGATTCCCTCTTTTTTTCCCTCTTTTGGCTATGTTATCCCGGTATCTACTGGAGGGGCTCATCTAGTTCGGCTTTTACTTTGCGCGATGACTCTCACGCATTCGTCTAGTTCTACGTAGAATAACGTTTCCATCTCACACACACCCAAACCGCCGCCGATAGCAATCACACACAGACCCGCTGTCATCCGCGTGCCCCCCCCCCCCCCCCACCACACCAACAGTCGAGTCATGACCATCATCCGTTAAATAACATCTTCACCCGTCTCACCTTCATTTAGCCGTTGGTGCGCCCTGAATCTGCAGCGGCCCGCGAAGGGGAAGCTGGTGGGAGTGACATCGACCGGGTTGTGCATGCAAAATGTGTGTCAGTGTCTGCACTGTTAACAGCTCTTGGCATGGTTCGCAGTTAGCTCCGTTCACGCAGCAACGCAACGGTTCGCGCTCTCGCTCCCTATACGAAGCGGGTTAATTCCATTTACTCGTCGTGTTCAAAGAGACGACCTACTTCTCCGTCTCCAGGCCAGCCGCTTACCCCCGCTTTGCCACCGCACTCCTTGCCGCCCCTCAAAACTCTGGCAGGGAAGACGCGATGAACGCGTTGGTAAACAATGCCGGTTTTCGCGCTAGCACATGCAGTCACGTGTAATGCAATTTCCGTTCCGATGTCACGTCACGTCCGCTCCGGGCTGTTGTCAGGTCTACTGATCGGCTGTTACACGCTGATGTGCATATTGGATCAGAGGCCGAGACTGTGTTCAGAATCATTAGCCTTGTCCACGCCTTTTTTTTTTAACCTGAAATCGTTCTTGGTTGCGTTTTCTTCCGCAAGACTCAGGGCAGAGTTGGCACACGCCACAATCAACCTGCAGCAAAGCCACAGCCCCGATCACTGGTCCATTTCAGAGTTAAGCTTTCAATGTCACATATTCTCCTTGTGGGTTGACATGTGCCCTGCGTGGTACAACGCCGGCATCCAAATCCACTATTTCACATACGATAATCAGCCAATCGCCATCAAGTATTGTCGTTAGACGGCTTCTTTTTCACGATGCATCCCTGTTCAAACATGTAGCTTATGTTTTGGCTGCTTGCGGCTGAAGGCCAAAGATCTTTCTCACCGGTATCCTTTCACATGACCATCTGGTGTGAAGATCTAGCTCCGTAAGAGGGTTCATGCCTTCGAACTACGATCGCGGATACTGTCTTGCCGATCCCCAGATCTGTTGTGGCGTCTGCGCAAAGATGTGCCATGCTGTGAAGAAAGAACAAACCCAAGCCCGGCAGTATAACTCAGCGGGGAGGAAACACCACAGCTTCAAGATATCATCCTGACGCCCCTTGATGACAGATCGATTGCAGTAAAGAATCACTGCAATATGCTCGTCAATGCCCTCGATAAGCAAATAGATGCAAGATCCAACCAGAAGACATTTACATCCACCTCGCAACAATCACAAAAAATTCCGCTCCCGCAGATGTTGATCTCGTATCAAAATTCAGAGCGAGACAAATCCCATACGACTGCCCAAACGCCGCGGGGCTAAATGAATTCACGCACAGTCTATCCCCAGCTCTACATATTCCACGATCTTCTCATTCTCTTCAAAAACACCGAAATCCAATTGTGCACTTCGCGCTTGAAGATCTTCACAAATTTTAACCTGCGATGCGCGCTTCCAGTGTGCCAGAGAACAGACTGTGAACGTCGCCGGGAAGGGATTTAACATTCTGAGTGTGGGTAGTAGTCAATCAAACCACCAAGTGCGTCAAGATGGGTGAAATGTGAAATGAATGTGATGGAAACAAAGTCATTGGCTCCGTGCATCAACTCTTCTGTCTGGAGGGCTCACCTCTCTTGCCATTGGGTATAGAACCCATCCTGACAGGTAATCCAACCCTCAATCCAAAAATACAGCACATACCCGTCTCTATAGATGCCATCCATCCCGTATAGACAGTCTTTACCAGCAAAAGAAAAATCTCCGGGAAATGTAGGGACTATCAACTCAATCAATACATTTAAATTGACACATTTCCTCTTTCCTTTTCTCATCATCTCAACATTTAACCCTCCATTCCTCCCAAACACAAATTCACGCACGCTCACTCTATTCAAAGCAAAAACGATAATAATCGATACGATGACAACAACGCACTAAACGCCCTCCCCTCTGCTATTACCCTCCAGCGAAGCATCCCTACACCCCTTTTGCTGTGTCATGCCCAGATACTTCACATAGTTGTACGCCGCGATAGCGAACATCGTGACGATGAGTCCGGAGACGTTGATTGGGGAGAGATCGTCTCCGAATATGAGACCCGCGGCGGAGATTGTGAGGACTTCTTTGAAGATGCCGCAGACGGAGAGGGTGACGACAGATGTTCGTTGCAAGAGGGCGAATTCGGCTGAGACCATCATGAAGGCT
Source organism: Piedraia hortae CBS 480.64 (assembly GCA_010093745.1). Lineage (NCBI taxonomy): Eukaryota > Fungi > Ascomycota > Dothideomycetes > Capnodiales > Piedraiaceae > Piedraia > Piedraia hortae. The sequence goes on from MU006001.1 coordinate 35,917, forward strand.
AGGAAGCCGGGAAAGAGGATTAGGCCGAATGTCAGGAGGCCTCCTCGTGCGGAGGCGAGTGCTTTGAGGCCGTAAAATACGTCTGAAGGGCCTTCGATTGCCAATGCCAGCGATAAGAGGGCGACGAACATGACGGGGGTGAGAAATAAGATGGAAGAGAATGGGTTGCTGGTAGCTGAGTGGCGAAGAAGTAGAAGTTGGGTCAACGACCAGCGGAAGCCGGAGCAGAAGCTTGCTGTCATAACGAGCGCGAAACCCGCGGCGTTGAAGGCGGTTTCGCCCGCAACCATCATGACTACGCCAGCGGTCATGACCAAGATGATGGCGCAGAGCCGCCAGGTGGGCTTTTCCAGCCGGAATAAAAAGGCATTGATGAGCACAAAGCCAAGCACACTGCTCTTGCACATGGTGTAGAAGGTGAGGCTGATGAATCGTAGGCTGAAGTTGCCCAGGCCGATATCAAGGGCCGTTGCAGTGCCGCAGGGCGTTATGCGGCCGAAATAGAACCACTTGGTCATGAGGGATTTGCTGTTCCGGGTAGCCTCTCCACCCACTTCGGAGTATTCTTCTTCGGCTCTCGGACGAAACTGCGGCATAACATAGAGCACAAGACTGGCGAGGGCAAACTGGACAACCATATGAATGCTGGTGGTAAAGAGCGGAAAGTGAAAGTCCAGGCCCTTGTCGTGCGAGCGTGAGAACATCCATTTGTTGTAGACGCTGATGGAGATGGAAAATGTGTACCACAAGGCGACCAGAATAGCGTCGATGGTGATTTGCTGCATTAGGCTCTTGGGTGCAAACTCCTCGGGCTCCGGAGACACTCTTGCTCGGCTTCTCCGCTTTCGCGTTCGCCGGGCTGAATCGCTTTCCAGACCATCGTCAGTGGATTCGGAGCCAGAGGCCTCGGATTCCTCCTCAATCTTGTAATCGAGGAGCCCCGTCGACGCCTGGCGCGCGTGGGCAGAGGGACCTGCAAACGTCGACGCGCTGCTGCGACGGCGGTGCGAGGAAGGATCGCTTGCGTTCTTCATGGGACTCATTCCCTTGGGTCCATATGGAAAGGAGTTGGAAACATCTGCAGGGATGGAATAAGAGGTAGGGATCTGAGTCTAATTCGGGATCGTCGTTTGGTCCCGTTGCGCGCCACGTGCCTCTATTTCCCCGCACGTAACGACTCATGTACAACATCTTCTCCAGACGTCACGACTCGTGCTCAGACGTCACCACGACTCGTGCACCTGTCACGCGGGCTGTCAAAAAGGAAAACGTTTTTGCTAAATCTGGTCATCCATAGTTCTACGCATAGCTCATTAATTGAAGCTGAAAGCACATCTGCACAGTGGACCTGTCTTTGTTAGCCACGGTCCGTCCACTCGCAGTGGTAACCTTACATGTTGCACTGTTGCTCGTCTTGAACCACTTGTACAGACAAGTACCGTGGAAGAGGTTCTTGCAGGTGGGACACCTTTTTGTGGGAAGCTGTTTCTGGGTATCGATGATGGCATAGCAGATTGCTTGAGTCGTTAGCTCAAAATTATTCCTCTGAGGAGATACATACCGCACTCAGATTGCCCTTTCAATGCGCCTGTGACATTCTTGCGCCAGGCTGATAGGCCGTCAATGATTGACCCGTTCTGCCTCGTGTCAGCTTCAAAATCCCATGCTCTCCATGATCAAAACTTACGGAAAACGCGATGACGCCCTGGCAGTTCACCAGCCAGCTCTGCCATTTCTCTTCTTTGACTGCTACACGATTCACGCCGACCACCCTGGCAGGAGCAAGAGGGTATTCCTCAGGCAGTTCGACTTTGATAGCCATTTTCTGTTCATCGACCATGTAGCTTGCATTGATCTCTCGGCTCTGAATGCTGGCTTTGACCTTCATTTCCTCATCGTCATCCGTGTTGTTGGACTCGGCCCAGCTAGATACTGCTTTCATAGCGTCCTGCAGCACGATTGGCGATATGTACTTTGCGGTCCAGTCCCTAACCGCCTTAGAGGTCTGCCTCGATCGGATGTTGAGGAAGTAGGCCTTGGAAAGGTTCGGCAGATATGTAAGGCAAAGGTAGTAGAGGTTTGCGAGGAGCCGGCGTACATCTTTTTCGACCTCAGGCTCATCATCGGGGACATACTCCTTAATCTTTGGCCTGGATATATCCACTGGCTTACCGAGCGAATGACCGAGAAAGTCAAATGTGAAGTCGAGAAGGGGATCAATGTACTGCCCCTCTTTAAGCTGCTCAATGTAGTCGGCCTTGACTCGGTGACTGGACGACCCAGAAAAGTGGTCGAGTATGAGCCTCCAGCCGTCTAAGTATGCTCGGAGTTTCCAAGGCATCTCGGTGCCGAATGACTCATCCGCCAGGGAATCTAATGTGGGCGGCTCCGCAAGGAGGTAAATGAGCTCATCAGGGAGTTTTGCTTTGCTGTCGTTGAGAGCCGCATCCAGAGAGATTTGCTCCTGTGCAGAAGGAATATGACGATGCAGCAGCTCAAACGTCGCCCTCTGGATAGGTCGAGATGGCGTCTTGAGTAGTTTGTACAAGTCGTCTTCATCTTGCAGAGGCTCCTGCGGCAACGCTTGCACTTCCCGGGCCAATGTCGTTTGTGCGAGCTTGAGGGGATGATGGTCTGCATTGCTACCGCGGACAATCTGCATGAGATGCATGAGCTCCTCACGTAGTCGCTTATGTCCCTCTTCGAATACCTCACTTAAGTCATCGTTGGCCTCCTCGGAAGTCGACAGCACTCGCAGGATGGAAGACAGCTTCAATGTCACAACAAGCAACAGAATCCGTTCCTCGTCCAGGCTGTCATTCAAACCCGCCCAAAATCCGAGAATGTAGTCAAACATCTGCTGCCAATGTTCGCCGTATATCTCCTGGATGCCACACACCAGATGACAAAGGCATTTGCAGATTTCCGAGGCAATGACATACGTGGTACAAGTCATGAGGACGGTCAACAGATGTTTAACCAGGAAGAGGAGTCGCTGCGTAGAAACAACTTTGAACCCATGCTCCTGGTTATTCCAGATGGTATTGAGGTAGACAAGCTTCTCTAATGCAGCTTTTTGGTCTTTTGGTGTGGATGGTTTCAGGTCGGTCAAGTCTGACACCAGGTAATTGCACATTCGTGACAGATACTCTGACCCATTCAGCGGCTGGTGCAAACCAGCAAGGACCATTGTGGTTGATATTGGGTCGCCTGAATCTCGGCTTTTGCGCAATAATGCCTCACAATATTTGGGCTGTTCGGCTTTCACACCCTGCAGCTCGAAGAGATCAGAATTGAGCCGGACGATTGCTAAAGCCACGTAATAGCGTGCTGCCGACCGCTCTGAGTGTCCTTGTCCAAACCTTTCAAACGCAGAAATAAGGTCTTGGTATGCTTCTTGTGGCTGATTTAATTGTGGCCTCATTCCAGAAGTAGCTTTGCTTAAAATGTTCCTTGCACTGGATGTGAAGCCCAGTACTGCTGGCTCAACAGTATGGGTTTTGCTAGGCTCCCAAAGCGCACTGTTTCCAGGAATATCCAAGCCATCCTCTGCTAGAATGCCCGTGATAGCTATCAGAGAAAGGACCTTCCACCTCAATTCTCCAAACTCTTCCAGCCTTTCGCCGAACTTGCCTTCTTCCATCAATCCGCAAACGTACATGGCAATTCGCAGAGCCTGGGATAGCCCTTCTGAATCCACAGGCACCTGCTGCATTAGTTCATCGTGGTCCAAGATATGGACTGTACCACCCAACCTGCTAAGCACAGCTAGGGACGGCTGGGGGGCTCTCAGAGCCTTGGTCAGGACATCATTCCAGATGTCCAGTGAAGGGAGCATCTCCACATAATCTTTTCTGTCACCCTTGTTTTCAAGCATCCTGAGAGTCAGATCTTGAATATCATGCATCGCCAGGGACTTGAGCGATAGTGTTTCCAACTCGTGCCTGACCACTTCGAACTTGGCATTGGTACTGGCTTCGTCATTGGTAGACAGCTTAGTGGAAGCCTGCGCAGCGTTTTGAGCCACCTCGTCGTTCTCGTGCTGTTCGAGCCGCACAAGAAGGCGAAATAGGTCCCGTCCGCTGGGAACCTTTGTCATCTGGTGTAAAACATCCCTTGGTGCCGTTACCAGAATCTGGACGGCATTAGACAACTGCTCGGTGTCTGTATCGCTTGCCAGAGGAGTGACAAGGGCTTTGACAACGCTATCCATACTGGGATCGGAGAGTAGGCCACGCTGAAAAAGCTTGATCAGTGTGCTACCCTCGTTATGGGCTAAAGGCGACGATGATAACTCTTGGACAGTCTGTTGCAGCTTCTCATTACTCCGGGCAACCCGGCTAACCTCTGGAGAGATATTCTCTAATGCGAGGACACCCACAAAACTGATTTTATCCTTGCTTGCGCTGGACAAGGCTCGGTTCAAGGCCGTGGTGAAGATCTTATTAAACTGAGGCTCATAACTCAACGTGTGTAAACAGCGAAGCAAATGCTGATTGGAAGGCCACCATCGGGCCCATTGACAACCATTGGATAGCAGAAGATCAGCCAGAGTCTTTCGAAAGCTTGGATCTAGTCTGGCCTGCTCAGGAGAACGAATTGTGATTTCTTCCAGCATGGTTGCAGCACCGTAGCATCGGCCTTCTTGCTCCTGTAGCCGAGCGAAGCAGTCCTTGGCAAGTCCTATATTCACCTCAACGGCTTTTGATCTCGTTGTTGCTGGGAGCTGGGGAAAGAGTTCCTGCAGTAGAGTAGTCCATCGCTTGCCGGCCTGAGAAGCTGGCTGCTGCAAATGTTCGGCGTTATTTGGCAAAGGTTGAATGGTGTTCACCACCTTTTGCGCCAAATGAGGCAAGGACTCTTCTAGAACACTTGACATGCCAGGGATGAGAGCTGCGTTGATAACAGCGGCCACAGATTCATTGCCTGATACTGCCCAAGCGGCCGTTTCTGGAGACGGGCATAGGTATTGCTGAACAATCGGCAAGACGGAACCCTTTAAGAATTTTCCGAGATCTTCCTCTGGCAAATTGGTCATGAGTTCGATCACTAGAACATGATAAGCACTCCAAGCAGCTGACGCATTCAACCTCTCTTCCTTTCTCTGGATTCCGAGACGAGCAGAAACTAGGACTTCGCTAGCTTCATCGAGAGATTGTGGCATGACCGTTGAAGGAATGATTTTGAAGAGCTGACTCGAATATTCCCAGAACTGTGCACTTCCTGATCTTGAGCCATGTTTGAGAAATTGCTTCAGGCGGAAGATGGGAGGCTTCTTGGCAATATAGTAGTCGGTCCATATTACGGTTGGGTAATGAAAATTTGTCAGATCGATGAGGGCGAGGACAAAGTCCGCCGCTGAGCCTGTTTGATCTGAAGGAAGCCCTTTGTCAACGTACGCTGTGCTGGCAGCCTGTAAGTTCGCTGCGACGAGGCACGGTTTCTTCTTTGAACAGCACTGGATAAGACCATGCACTGCCCTTCGTACTGAACTGTCAGAGTATGTGACAAAGTTCCATAGAGCAGGATTGCTCAAAATGCTTAGATAGGTCTCGTTCTGTTTCGCAAGTTCCGTCTGTGACAACCGCCCGAGCAGATTGGAAATCACCATGAGGCTGGTGGCAACCACTCGGGCATAGGTGGCTTGAGCTTCGTCTGGACTAACCACGCGTTCGTCACTTAGACTTCTCGGTGTCTCCTCAAAAGCAGCTGTTTGACAATGCTCCAGTATGCTGCTCTGAAACGATTTAACGAGGCCCGAGATTTTCACCGCAGATGGGAAAATGAGGTTCAAGGCATCTTGTGCAGCTTTTGCTACGCCTTTATCCATATCGTGCGTTCCTGCTAACCATGGCCCGGAAATTCGAGGGAGATGCTTTGCGATCCTCTTGCCGCAAATCGAACATATCTGGCCGTTTAGGCTATGAGTCAATTGACGCACACGGCGATCGTTATCAATGGAGAGACGCGGATAAAGCTTGACCTAATTGATTCAAATTGTTACTATATAAACTCGGATATACAGTCGGTTTACGCACCCATGCCTCCAGTACACCGTCTTCAATTGACTCTTGCCCCGGCACCACAAAAGCTGAGAGGTCCTCCAGAGCTTTCGTCTTAGTTTTGCTGTCCTTTTTCATCAAATTTTTGAAGTGAACTACGACATTGGCATCATTGATATTCTTGTAGTCTGGCGGATCTTGGAGGTACGATAAGGGTGACGCTGAACCAAAAGCAGAGCTGCCAAACCCCCCGGAAGTCAAGGAGACACCGGCACGACTGCTGCTGGCCTGTACTTTGAACTGCTTCTTGCTCATTACGGTGTTGTAAACCATGAAAATGCCGGAACATTAAAGGCAAGAAGTGACGTCATACAAGGCCCGGCCCGTAGCCGTTTGGCGGGCGATCACATGCGATTGCACTGCCAATTTGCTTCCCCCACAAATTTGCACGGTCAATACCCCAAATGCAAAAGTTTGGTGAATACGGTTGAACCTGAATAGCAGATGGAGCACAAGAATTTTGTCTGCTAACCATATTAACAATTCGCAGTATCCAGGTGTCTACAGGTGCATGGGAATCAAATTGAAGGTAAAGTATCTATCGCCATGCAAATTTGCAACCTACGATATGTAATTCCACCTTCAGAAGCAAATCTGCACTCCTCATTTCCTACATGAAAATTTTCTCGGTTGGTACTTCCATGGTCATTTCGATCACTTCGATCTTCAGATGTTCCCTATAAGAGAGCGATGTTTTCCGACCTTCGGACCGGTACGGGTACCGACATACCACCATGCCATCCAAACCGTACATCGCGCGGGAGATCGTCTCCATGATCATCAAGAATCTCGATAATGATCCCGTCTCCCTTTCAAGCATTTGCCTCGTGTCTCGAGTGATTTCCCTTTACCGTTAAGGTGCTCTGGCGCAACCCACCTGTCGGTGCGTTCGCACATATGTGCGTAGCATCCAAACACTACTACGCTCTAATGGTGAGGAGCCTCCACGCCGAGAGCGAGTTGGAGTACCTGCAGCCATCGCAGGCACTCATCGACACAGTGTTTAACGGCCTCGACCTACCGACGCCGAATCCCATGATGGGATCACGATGGAACCCCGCTTTCCGCCAAACTTCTTTTTGATCCTATCCACTGGGATCGCACACCGATGCTGAAGGCCGAACGGTATCGCCATCAATGCGGACATAACCCCCTGGGAGTTTGGGGTTGATTAATTGCCCCCTCTGCTGGGCGGGGGCCCAACCATGAGATCTGTTCATGTGAGCGGCATGTCGTACACGCCAGATTGGAAACATCTGTTGCCATGTTTAGTGAAGCACATTACGCTCACCGAACTTTCGTTTCTAGCATGGATTGTTGATTGCGATTGGGTTATCATGTGGGAAGTAACGAGAGCATGCGGTGTAACGTGAGGTATACAGTAGCGCCCTGAAGACCCTTTTCGCAGATGCACAGATGGATGTGGAATAAGAATCACTCTTTTACAACACTACTTATTGTCTCTCCAGTCCTAGCCCTGTACACGCGCTTGAGATACTCTTTGCTGTCCAACATTATTCTTCGACATTTCCGTTTCTGCCTGCTTGTCATTGTCAGTTTCGAGGCTCATGAAATTGACATCTTCGAGAGCATCAATTACTTTCAGTCTCAGAGATTTGAATCCTGAGCTTTGGGATTGTACAGATCAAGCTCGATGACACAGAATCCAAGCTCTTTTAGGTAGGAGTTGTCCAACTTTGTACATACATTACCTATCAACTGCAGTCATTCAGCAATGTTGATTGTCCAGTCTCGCGTATTGACGTTGTTGAATCCACTCGGCCACACTCACCACATCGTCGAAACATTGCCAGCTGAGTGCGTTAGTCACATCGGACTATCTCGGGTACATGGGACTGCCGCATGCGATTCCCGACTCTTAGATGGGATCGATCAGTCTTTTGCCCAAGAATACATACTTAGGCGCAAGAATTGAAAATTAAAAAGCGTGTTCCCATCTCGCTTCAACATGGTCGACATATAGTACATTGCTTCGCTGCCTATTGATCCCCTTTCCCATTCACAGCTGCTTTAGCGCTTCCTTTTGGGCCTTTGGCTTTGGTCCTTGACACCTTGGCTCTAGCTTCATCAGCCTTTGCCTTTCTCTCCCGCTTTTGCAAACGGTGTTCTTTCCATTGCGCCAGTCGTTCGTCAGCTGTCGGGATCGGGGGACGCGACTCTACAGGAGTTCCAAACGGGGCAACAATCTCGCTCACAACATGACGCACACGTTTGCTCACATGTAGCCGGTGCAGCTTGACCACATCGCCAGTCGCCAGGCTGGAGTTTGGATCATGCACCAGGTGATTCTGTGGATCTGCGTAGAACTGTTTGGCAACGTTAGCGCTTCTCTTGCACTTAAGAGATGGAGAGCCCACTTTTTTGATCCTCGAGTTCCACTTTTGCCCTTGCACGCGTACTTTGACAGTCTTTTGCATTTTTCCGCTGCTAACTACGACACCCGTTATCTCTTTATGCGGTCTGGTTGCTGCCCGTTGCTCTTGCTCCTCCAGAGGCAACAATGAGCTTGTGCTGTGGCACAGAAGTTGAGGGGGAATCTTTGCCGTGATGGGTGTACTGAGAAGAGTGGCTATTTTGGTTTGTTCGCGATGCGATGATCTGGGGTTGCCGACTGGTGGATCTGAAGGTGGTTGAGCTTGCGTCGCGGCCGGCGCTGTAAGGCAACGGCGACATATCCACCGAGTATAATGTGGTTTAATTTGCGGGAAAAATCGCTGCGGCAGTATAAGCGACCGTTGACTCATAATGGTCATCTTTGCGCTGGACCTGGCAGAAGAAGAGCGCGTTGACTGTCTCGGAGGTTTTCCGACGGACACTCCCGCACATCAACCTCACGCCCTCGCCTCGAACTATTTCTCACCTAAACGTTGCTCAGCGTCTTATAAATGCTGTAGCACATAGTTTCCTTGGCAAAATTTGGAACATGACAAGAGAGTACATTGACTACAAACTCGTGAGAGCCGCTATGACCGATTGACCATCTTCCACTCCAGACGCCTTCGAAAAACTTGAATACAGCTAGGCGTCCTGCACCGTTACTACTACCCGGCTGGTCTTCGGGCTTGAACGAGTGGAAGGCATCTCCAGCATGTCGTCATCTGACTCGAACACCGAGCTGTCCCTAGAACCACGACGTTGTTAGTTCACCACCGATAGGCCGCCAGATAAATATATGTAAGAACACAAAAAAATTCTTACTGCTGAGCCCGCATGCCATTTGACATAACAACGTGAGGCCTTTTCTGATCACTTGAGTCTCCATAGTCCTTGCCGTTGGCATCTTGGTGTGCGTGGTCTTGCGAACGACGTCTGATACGCAGCTGCTGATCCGTCTGCGGAGTAATCTTACGCAGCTCTGACACAAAATTCTCTCCCCACCACGCCGACGTGTACTTATTGACGTACTTGACGAGCTTTTCATAGTTGCTCCCACGCTGATCATCGCTCATGGTGACAGAGTCGTGAATAGCACCGGCAAGTTCTTCAGTGTTCCAGGGATTAATGATCAGGGCACCGTTGAGTGACTGGGCAGCACCGGCAAAGTCGGAAAGGATCAGAACGCCGTGCATATCTTGCTGGCAGGCAATGTATTCAAACGAGACGAGATTCATGCCATCTCTGGTCGAGCTCACCAAGCAGACATCCGAAACAGCGTACAGAGCGATAAGTTCATCAAAACTGACAGACTTATGCAAAAAGTGGATCGGTGTAAACTCGATAGTACCGAACTTCCCGTTGATGCGGCCCACCAGCTCGTTAACGACAGCACGCAAATTTTGGTATTCCTCGACATCCTCGCGAGACGGCACTGCCACTTGAACGAGGACAACCTTGCCGATCCATTCAGGATGTTCAGTCAGAAAGACTTCAAATGCATGAAGCTTCTGTGGCACGCCCTTGATGTAATCGAGACGATCAACACCAACGATGATTTTGATGTTCTCGAACTTCTTCTGCAGAGTACCGATCCTACGTTGCACGCTTTCTTTCTGCAAACCCTGGTGAAACTTTTCGGGGTCGATGCCGATTGGGAAAGCCCCAACAGACACAAGAAGATTGCGGAATTCAACGCCGTTAGGCGTTGTGGGGAGACCCAGGATGCGGCTACACGAAGACAAGAAGTGGCGAGCGTAATCATAGGTGTGGAAACCCAGCAAGTCGCAGTGAAGTACTCCCTCAAGAATCTCATCACGCACTGGGAGAATGCGGTAGATTTCAGACGAAGGGAATGGCGTGTGGAGGAAGAAGCCGAGCTTTACGTTCTTCGGAGGGTTTGGTTTCTTTGCAAGCTCCTCACGGAGCATGCTCGGAAGCAACATGAGATGGTAATCGTGGACCCACACCAGATCGTTGTCGCGAACATCCCTGGCAATCTCGCGCGAAAAGAGGCGATTGGCGTCCGCGTAGCCTTCCCAGGCGGATTCGTCAAACGTGATCTCGCCGGGATGGTAGTGGAATAAGGGCCAGAGGATCGAATTGGAGAACCCATTATAGTGGCGGTCAGCAAGATCATCGTCCATGAAGATGGGAACAGCCGAGAATTCGTTGAGCAACCGCTCCTTGACGTGTGGAACCTCATTCTCGGGAAGTTGGACCCCCGGCCACCCGTACCACACAAAGTGGGTCGTCTTCTTCAGCCCAGACAGCCCAGAAACAAGCCCTCCAGAGGACATGGAGAAGTCATAGTTGCCCTCTTCCGAGCGCTTGATGGTGATGGGGAGTCTGTTCGAAACAAGTAGCAAGCGGCCCTTGGAATCGGCCTCGGGGGCAGAAGACATCCTGATGGGCAAGTCAGGCACAATGGGCTTGTCTGCTGGGATCAATATCAGCACGTGTGCTTGCAGAGGCAGAGACAGCGGAAGGAGAGGCCAGACCGGCAGAGGGGTTAGCACGCAAGTCGCCGACGGTAAGCGATTTGCGATGAGTCTTGAACGGGGTGTTGCGAGATGGCTGCGACATGTTGGCAGCGATAGGAGTCTCGCACCGTTGGGTAGTTGCAGCCAAGGACTGGTGTCACGGCGTGACGATAGATAGGAAAACAGAACGTACCTCTGTGATTAAATGTTCAGCCGGGAAACACCCGAGGTGACGGCGCGCGAGGCTAGAGTTGGAACAACACACGACCTGTGTCACTTGTGCGTCGCCGTCGCGGCCTTGTGATCGCAGTGCGTGTCTCTTCGGACGCCTCAAAATGTGGCGATGTGGCGTTGTGGGAGCCGGAAAAAGCAGACACGAGGAACGTATTGCACAAGTGCAGGAGCGGCGTAGGTGCAGCAGAAGAAGAGGAGGTGGAAGTGGGTAGATGAAGGGAGACGGATCAGCTCCAAGTTGTTGACACCGCCGTTTACAAACTTTCTTGCTGGCCCCTGTAGTTGTCCAACGGATCATGATGTCATTGATACGGTACATTGGTGTGTTTAGCCCAAAGACTCGGTAAACCGGGTATGAAGATTCTGTACTTTTAACATAGACATCATATAGCTATTTTACATGCCGAACTGATCGTAAAGACGTATGCATACGAGTCCCGCTTAAGCATGGCAGCAAGCATGAGTGGGGGCCGCGTGGGATGCGACAGTGCCGACAACGGCGTAGTGGAGAGCCAACCTCACTGACTACAATTCAGCTACAATTCCAGTGATAATATGTGAGACCTGCTCAGACCTTATAGCCAAAGGGATCTAGCGGTGCTGAGAAATTGGCCCGAGGTTCTGACAGCGTAGAGGCGCGTGTGCGACGCGTTTTATAGACGCGCCACATGCGGGTATCACCCCCACATCACGGCAGTCAATTTTTACACTGTCAGCATGCAACCGTCAGAGGATGAAATAGTGCGCTGCCTTGAGCAAGTGACGAGGAAAGCGCTTGCCAATAACGAAGAGATCACAGTCAATAGCGCCCGCGCGCTGGCAGTCAAAGAGCTAGGCCTTGACCAAGACTTCTTCAAGGATGGGGCATGGAGAAGCCGTAGTAAAGCGGTGATCAGTGCAGCCGCACAAGACCCTAATTCTCCGCAAGTATCCAAGAGCCGCAAGCGAGAGTCTAAGGAAGCGTTCGGAGAGAAGAAAAGACCAAAAAAGACCCGAACTCCCACAAGCTCAACTCCAAGAAATCAGATAGACAGCGATAACGACCAAGGCTCTGAAGTTGGGAAGCACGACGGCGACACTGAGTCCTTCGGCCGGGGCATAAATGGCGGTGCCGGTGCCATGAAGTTCGACAATCCAGAAGAGGAACAGGCAGCAGTTGGAGACGAGAGCGACATGTCCTCTCTGATTGATGAGCCTCCACGTAAAAAGCGACAGAGCAGATCTGAAGATCCAAAGCCCAAAGGAAAGAAAGCGGCCAAGAAAAACAAGGACATGTCCTCGGATGAAGAGGAAATCAAGCGATTGCAGGGCTGGCTGTCTAAATGTGGCATGAAAAGGGTCTGGGGAAAGGAACTCAAAAAGTACGATACCAACAAGGAGAAGATTCGCCATTTGAAGGCGCTCCTGCATGATGTAGGCATGACTGGGCGGTACAGCCTGGATAAGGCCAAACAAATAAAAGTGGCACGAGAGCTTGCCATCGATTTGGAAGACACTAAAGAGTTTAACGCGAAATGGGGACAGGCAGTTGAGGACGAGAGCGGGAATGAGCGTGGAGCGTCAAGATTAAAACGCCTGCCGCCCAAAGGACTGGTTGATATCGGGGATAGTGGCGACGAGGGTAGCGATTGAGAGCTGCGGCTGGAGTAATAACAATGTGCTGTATGAGCAGGGCCGGTTCCGGGTTTATATCTCCCTTCACCTATCAATTGACGCGCGGTGCAAGCGAAGCCACTCGTGGAAAATCCATGCAGGATGTTCCTTGACAGGAACCCGGTCAGCAGCACCGCGTGACCCCCTCAACAGATCGGCGGGTAGGGGCCGGGGTCTGGTTTGTCAGAGATACATGCTGGTGCATCCCACCATGGACAATCAGGCAACTGGGCCACCCCGGCCGCTGGTTCTAGCGTCTCAGGAAAAGTTGCACATTTCCGCCGCCCGGCCTATGAGAGTGGGCGACACGGGATGCGCAACCGGGGATTCCAAAGCTGAAGCGCGCGGGAAGGCGCATCGTGCCAAACTGAGCATCCCAGTAGCCAGCGGGCCGGGACTATTGACTGGACAGGCTTAAGCTTAATGCGATGTGTTTGTTAGGGCATTAAGGTTTTGTGGTTGGCTAACACTTGGCGTTCAGCCCCGCCACTACCACCGGCGCCCCAACGGTGAATGCCGTACCCGCAACGGTGGTAACGCTTACCCCAGCAAGCAACCGGCCGCTGCGACCATGTGTGGCGCTGGGGACGCGCCGTAACTGGCTCTTGGGTCGCGCTATCCTGTCGCCGGGTCCCCTTTGCGATTTGCCCCACGTCCCACCCACATTTTAGACGTGCGGGGACTGCGTCAGGCGTTGGGGCTAGGCCGTTTAGGGCAATGACAAGATGTTCTTGGCGCCGCCAGTTCAGAGGCCTTAATTCGACTACTTTCACCGTCCTGGCCGTTCTGGCCAGTGGCTTTTGATTTGTGCATGTCGCTTTTTGCTCCTGTAAAATTCCTTTCTTTCTCGCTGCATGACGGCCTTTTCCACCCGCACGGTACCTAGCTAGTCGTTATTCGGTCCTGACTTGACGGGAGAGCTTTGTTGGCGGGAGAACGATGACCAGCGACGAGATGGAGTCATACCATGGGTGGATCCGCACTCCCAACGATGCCATCTTGCTATTTGAAGCTTGTCGTATCGGCTTGTTGCCCCGAGTCCAACGAAGACTTTCGGAAAAAGAGCGACGGGCCATCAGACCAGGCTCAGTCTTCGTCTGGGACGAGCAGGAAGCTGGCATGCGGCGGTGGACAGACGGAAAGTCTTGGAGCGCCAGCCGAGTGTCTGGTAGCTTTCTCACTTACCGCGAGATGTTGGGGAAGCGTGAGGTGCAGAACATGGAAAGCGATCGCCAAGGAGGAAAAGAGATTGACTTGGCAGATGACGGCTTCCACTACAAATCAGATGGACTGATCAAGCAATCTTTCTCCATAACCACGAGCGAAAACCAGCACTTGCATCTGATCAGCTATGTCTCACGAAATCCCACCCACATGTCCGATCTCAAGCAGCCCTCGCAAGACCCAAGATTTCGTCATATTCGTCCGGATAGGGGCAGATACCCAGAGTCTACCGTGCAAGAGCCTCAGACCATTCCTGCCGTCACGCGCGGGCCTTTGATGTCATCCGCACCCAGGCCAGCTCTGCATCGTTCTCCGTCGTCCACCTACCATCATTCCATGCCCCAGTACGGGCCATACTTTGACCATTCGCACCACTACCCGGGTCCCCGACATGTTCCACATTACACTGCACCGTCAATGTCTGGCTACGACCCTCCGGGTGGCACATCTTACGCACCGCAGAGTCATTATGCTCATTATCCGTATCCCCCGAACCACAACCCTCCCCCGCATGCACACCCTGGATACCCTCCCCCACCATATCAAGCATACGAGAGGCCCGGCGTCGCCGTTGAAAAGCAGGAAATCTCGTCACCGAGAAGTTACTCACCCAGAAGATCACCACTCATAACACTGCCTTTGGCACGGCCCAACTCCTCCCCACGACCGAGCCTACCATCGCTGAAGAGCGATAGCCCATCACAGACTACACCCGCTTTATATCCCCCGCCACCAAGGACACTTCCCCTACCCTTGCGCCAGGAGCAATCCGCTACGCAGAAAAGCCAACAGAACATTCCCAGCATATCAGCCATGCTTAACGACAAACATCTTCCCAGACTGTCCGGAATAAGTCCCGTATTGCAAGACATTCCATGCCACAAGCTGAATTCAACTCGGGATGTCGACGTCCACGATCTCCGACGGCTGGACAGGACGGCGTTGAAGTGAGAGCCGCCGATAATGCGATCATAGCTCGAGCAAAACGACTGGCAGAAGTCAAAAGCAAGTCGTGTTTGAAAGTCAGTCAAGACGGAAGAAGTCTCTTAGCAACATATACCCCTTTGAGAACGAAACAGAGTTGCGTTCGGTGCAGCTGTTCATCTGAGCTCTTTATAGCTTATTGTTATCGAACCTTTTACTCGGAGGTGAAGGAACGGGACTCTGGGGTGGAATTTCTACCATGCCTTGAAAAGGCGATCAACCTATCCCCAAAGTAACCTATCTCATGACCTCGAAAATATAGGCCACGCAAACCCCAAACTTTAAATCTTGTACCACGTTCCCCACATGCCAATGACGTCAAGCACACAGCCACACCAGGCCACAAAAGTTGGTTCAACCAACCACCACCAACCCACACTCGCTTCCAGTCACTCCCTCTTCCCAACCAAAAAAGCGAAGCATCCCTCCTCTCCCACAAAGAACTCTACCGAAGAAATGGCATCATCAATCCTCCCCCTCGTCATCCTCCTCCTCATCGTCGCTATCGCAGCAACAGTCGGCTACCAAATCTACCTCTGGAGCGTCAAGGTTTCAGCCGAAGGGAAGAATAAATTGCAAAAGAAGAATGTTAATCTTCATCGTGATGGGATGAAGATTGGGGTTAAGCAATTGAGTGAGGAGGAGTATGAGGGTAGGACGCAGAGGTATGTTTACTTTGGGTTGGATGGGGGTGGGTGCTACTGAAGCACCGTGCTCGCGCTCCTACCGCCTGGCCCACTCACCCATCCACCAGTCCATCCCACCCATTTCCAGGGTACATGCTGATTGTAATTGATAGGGTCCTGGTCAATACGTGGAATAACGCGCAGTTTCCGAATCAGAAAGCTAGATCGGGGTGGAGTCGGTAGATTGGGATGATGGCGTATGGGGGGTTAGGAATAACGATAGTGAAGTGTAATGGTTTTGTTATTTGTTTAGGAGTGCTGTGTTATTTGTGGGACGACGTATCAAAGTTTGCTATTCGTTTTACGTCTATATCACAGCCGCTACTGACCTTATAACCTTTAGAGGTCCACCAAACTCTTGGACAGAGGCCTCTATCTGCCTAGATCTGTTCTGTCTTGATGCAGCTCCTTTCATCCGCCTGCTCCTTCCTACCCGTTGTGTTGTTGAAATCCCAGCCTCGAGGCTCTTTTAACGAATGTCCCCAAAACAGCAGCATCTCTATGTCTTGCAAAGTCCTTGGCGAATGTTCACGAACCTGCGCAGCATCTCTGTTCCTTGCAATGTAATCGTTTTAACCGGCACACCAGCCACATTCTTCTCCGCCCCAACCAGCTCTTCGCCCCTTGTGATTACCCCAAGCCCTACATGTCTTCTCTGCCTTGTTTTGGCATGATTTACAGTGTCCTGGAGCGGAAGGACGTAGCAACGTTTTGCCAATCACCTCTGGAAAGCGAAATTGTCGGCGTTTCGCACCTTGCTCCAGTATGTACTTTGTCTGGTCATCAATCCATGACAAGTCGGGGTTTGAATTTGCGGGCCTTGCTGTTGGCTTCTTGATGATGGTGGTGGTGGTGGTGAAGGGCTGAAGGGTACGAATTGGGACATCTCCGTGGCCGTTGATATTTATTCTGATAAGCAGCGGCACTTCAGGTGTGTCCGTATATCCACGTATCTAGAGCTACACAAGAAAACTTTCGAGTACCCGAACCCTGGTCAGGGATGTGGATCGCTCCGCGGCGGCCTGCACAACAATATTGTTTGTTTGCTATCAGCCTTGTATATCACGGCTAATGCGAGAAAATGCTTGTTATTTGTGACTGATTTCTTGTTATTTATAACTGAGAGAAGTATTAGATGTCAAGAAATAGACAAGACCAGGATGGTTTTGGATTTCTTGCCTTGCGACCCTTCCGTAGTGAAATTGAACTGGGTCAGAAAGTCTGCCCAGCGGACTTGACGCTAGTTCAACTGCTTGGTTTTCATGAATGTCTGCTGATTTTGGTGGTTGGTCATGGGTTTGCAGTTTGCCTTGGCGTGCCGGTCCAAAAACTTGAGCCACTCGAAAGTGACTTCGTTGTTGGTCTAGCCAGTCTTGCTCATTGTCAGGACGCTCGCTGGGTCAAGGCTGCAGTTCTTGTACCCGTCGCCCAAATGGACCTGGCCAGCGAAGATGATGAATGGTGGCAAAGCCCAGCCCGTGGAGGATTAAGGGTCGTCCACTCCCCATTACCGAGCTGGGCAAGCTTGGGATTTTCGACCCGATCCGACCGGGTGACAACCATTATGGGCTCGATGATCCCCATCTGAAACCCCTCTCATCGAAATTGTATATGTCCTCGTCTGCTATCCCATACTGGGCTATCGTGTCCTGTACACGCTGGAACCAGAGTTCGATGACCGCTGGATCTTCGCACCTTGCCCCGAAATACTCGTCTTGGCGGGCAAGTTTCGGCTGGAGTTCGGCCTGTCTCTGCACAAACCACCCGGCCCAGTGGACCTTGACTGGTGGCTCATTCCGGGCATCCAGAAGACAGTCTGCCATTTCTTTGATGTGCCCATAGCAAAGAGGAAATCCTCTACGATCCATGGCCAAAGCGCGGCGAAGAATGAAGAATGATACTCTCCTCGCCAGCCATCAGCTTCTGAGCCTTTGGCCTCGCTTCACTTCGCAGAACCGCCCCATTTTTACGGCGCAAGACCGTAGACTTGGAGACTTTGAAGCTGCGAGCAGCTTGAGCAAAGCTTCTGATCCGCTGATCTCGAACGGTACCCGCAATTATCACATTGCTGTTTTAGAAAGCCACTCCGCAGCTAATGTAGTGTTGGCGAGTTGTGCAAGCCCTTGTGTTGTGGTATGCATGGCAGCGGCTGCACTGGGGGATAGAGGGTTTTTTCTTTGGCACACAACGCGGAAACGCCTAGGTCAATGGTCGGGTCGCTTGGCATGAGTCTGTCTAACGCAGTTTCAGACCCTGTCGGGGACAAAACCATCGTTGCCTGCCCATGAAAGTAGAATTTTGAAGGCTGTATGCCCGTCTCGACGGGCATCCTTGTAACCCTTTTTCAAAACGGAGCATTGCGACTTGGGAGGAATGTAATTCCATCCATCATGTCTCTACTGAACCGCTCGAGAACTTCAACAGCCTCGAAAAACGCGTCGAGAGTGGTAGTGAAAGGACGTGTCATGTCCATACGTCCTTGTAGTGCCAGGATTTGGGTTCGTTCCTCTGATTAATGCTCTCTCAAGCATGGCGGCTGTGATCCTCACGGCAAAAATGCACCCGACTGAATTTCCGTCAGGCCCTTCGATCGTCGTCAACCCCGCCCAGGAGCGGAGGCACTGGCGGATGACAGGGTGCGATGTGTTTTCAGACAAAGGACGAGGCAGGTTCGGATTCCCTTCCAGCATCCCAACGCATGCGCCGATCACTGCATCAGGCCAGCTGCAATAGGGGCTCTCTTGGCGTATTTCTTCTGGCAGACAACATACCATGCATCCCGGTGGTCCCGTTACATCGCCGATATCTCTGAAATCCTTCAGGCTTGGTTCCCTCCAGCATTCGTGGGGTTCATGATTGAATCACGACCCAGCAACGAGGCAGCGCGAGCAGCCTCCGTCTAGCCGACGTAGATGCTCTAGCAGCATAGCTGTTTCCGTTGAGATTGGCGTGCTCATGATGTTGTTCTGCACGACATCGTGGCTTCGCATGGCGTCCAAGAGGCAGGGTTTGATTTCTCGATCTCCTATGGAACTTTGAGCTTGACGGTTTCTTCCCAAACTCATGCACTCTCGCTGGAGCGGGACTATAAATGCTGGCTTGCAATCCATTAGTCGGCTCGGGATCTCTTGTCATGGGGTGGCTGCCGATTCTGTTTTGATACGGAGAATTTAGAGTCCATTTGATCGTTGTGCCGGAAGTGCCAGGCTAAGTGCACTTGTCGTTGATCCAAGCTTGAGGTAGGAGTCAGAGGCTTCTTCTCCATGCCTTGCGATGAAACACCCTCACGTCCCAGCATCACGCCTTCCATAGGCCGTGAATAAAAGAACCGTCCTGGCTGTTTTGCTCAGGATAATTCAAAGAATGTTCCATTCAGCCGCATTTCATCCCTCAGTGTGGTTTTATAATGCCGGTGGAGGGCTGGAATGGAGGGCCGATCTTAGTGTGTCATCCGGTCCCTCGAATTGACAGTTGTTCGAAAAATGTGCTGCGTGGATTCAATCTTCTCGTCTTTGGGAGAGAAGAAACCCCAGCGGTGCGCCGCTCGTGAAGGTCTGTAGCCTTCCCCTCTATCCTCACCCTTTCGCCCCATTGCCTACTCCAACCGTTGTCGCAACGTGTGCATTGTGGAGGAAAGAAAGGCAAGAGGCCGAAAATCTGAATGTGGCCGCCAAGCCCCACTGTCACCCTATCGCGTCACGGAGCCTCAAAGATCTTCCCACAACCTGCCCTGCTTCCCCATCGACAGTGGAAGATAATATCCCTCACCCTCCCTCTACAGTCAAGGCAAACCTCTCCTCTGCCCATCTGTCCGACTCGTTAGTTTAATACTTCCACGTCATGTCCATCAACGAGGTCCCACAGCAAGATCATTCTAAGATTCCTTGGTCGAAAGAGGTCTTATAGTCGCTACAGTATCAACCTTATGCGCCACGTCACCATGTCGGAAAGTGGTTTGCTTCGGTAAAAATCTCCAAAGGGTGGGGGGTGGGGCTCCCCAAACGATCACATTTCCCGATCAAAATCACATCTACACCCGTGCACACATGAGTTGTGTTTACAAAAGCACGGATTAGCAAGTGATATGATACAATTAATGCATAAAGATTCATTATTTAAATTTAGAATAAACAATTCGAGATCAAGTACAACTTTAAATGGCGGTACGGGTTTCTGGCGCGTCGCAGCCCGTCGTAACCGATACCCCTTCCACGTCAATTCTTCGGCCATCTTGGTTTCCGTAGCCCGTAACTCAGCTCGACACAGCCCGTGACGGGTCCGTTCGAGCCAAGATCCGGTTCCGTCGAGCTTAGTTACGGTAATCTAAATTAAGGTATATCTTACTCGAGCCAGGTACGACTTGCTCAAACCGTGGTATATCTATCTCGGACTGAGGTACAAATACTTCAAACCATGTACGACAAATTCGAACTGTGATATATCTAATTCAAGCTGCTACACTTTATTCGAACCACATACAACAAGTCTGCGAAGCTGTTACGGGCTAGCCCTTTCGTCCCATGGTTGTCCCATGAGCGTGGTTTACCAGGCGCGCGCTTTCTGTGCAGGAACTCATGAGTATATAGCAGGCCCTCTGGCCCTCTATAGCTTCCATACGAGACAATATTTTGCTCGAACCTGGGTCCCTTCACAGAAGCCCCCATCAACCACGACAATTCTCGAAAACGATACACTATCCACTTCAACGCTACAAAAAAAATCACTTCTTGCCCTTCCTCTGGGTCGTAAACCTCCCCAAATTCCCCAAACTAGACTTCGCTTTCGTATGCCCGATTCCTGGCCGGGCCGCAGCAACAGACGCAGCCGTAGGCTGCTGTTCCTGCTGCGGTTGTGTTTTCACTGGCGGCATTTGCTCTACATCCGGCGAAGCCTCTCTACCTGTTAATAACCTCTGTTGACTGCGACGGACACGTTCTTGTGTTAGGCGAAATTTGTCTAGCAGTTCGGTCCAACGGATCCCCGTCTCGACTTGGCCTTCTTTACCTCGTAGTCGATTCTGCCGCTCAAAAGTGCTGACGGTCGGAGTCGCGAGGGGAACGCGGGCCGCTGATGGGTAGAGATATGCTGCTGCGGAGACGGAATTGAGTCTGTTTTTTAGGGCAGCGAAGGCGGAGCTTTGTGGGAGGAGCATTAGGAGGCCGTAGAGGCATTTGTGGAGGTATGGAAAACGTTCCATTTCAAGGAGTTGCATGCGGAGGTAGGTGAATACGGGAGATTCAAGTAGTTGCACGAGTTTGTCAATTTGGATGAGCATGTTGACCGTCATTTCCATGTCAGCAAAGATTTGGAGGAGGTTGTATGCTTGTTCGTAGGCTTGGGCGAGGAGACAGAGGCTGAATGTCGCCACGGCGTTGACGCACCATGCTTTGAAGAGGATGGTGAAAAATGTCTGGCCGTCTCGGCCGTCTAGGTTTCGCAGGCGTTTGCGGAGGTCTTGCAATTCAGGAGCGGTGATGAGGTTGTTGTTTAGGTTCTGGACCATGATGGATGCGAATTCAATGTCCTCATCTGCGTCTTTCTCCAGGCAATCTGCCATTGTGCGGTATATTTTCTCTGGAGACAGCGACAGACACAACTGCCGTATTATCAGGTTTCCGCGCGACTCCAATAGTCGTCGATCTGTAGTAAAAAGTTTGAGTAGATTGGCCATGAACGGAGTAAAGTAGCTGTCCTCGCTGCTTTTGCTAAGCTGTGATAATAGCAAGAGATCGCGAGTTACAACAGCGTCAGATGGATCGCTTAGAGTTTTGAGTAGAGCTGGAAAGGTAACGTCATGGATGGCATGGATCTTCCTAGGACTCTTGCGATGGAGCATTATGAGCCAGGCCAAAGCTGCGACCCGAGTTGCCTCGTGCTCATGAAGGAATTGCAACGTGAGAGCACTTACGCACCCCTCATAGTCAAAGCTTTCGTAAGCTTGGGTATTTTCAGCAGCTTGCTCTGGTTCCAGTCGAGGTGAGCTTGGTTCCGACGTTTCTGCTTTGCGTGACGTTCTTATGGGCAAGACTTCCCGTTTGATCTCGCCATTTGTTTGAGAGTTGGCTCGAGAATGTTGCTGAAGGTTGGATGCTGTTCTTGGCAGGGTTTGTCGTGCGTCGGGGGCAGGCTGATCCTCAGGGAGCGCCATGATATACCTCATCAATGCCTTGTTGACTCGTTGAGCGGCTTGCTTAACGCTTTCATTCCCATGGCTCAGAGCTGGCAACAATTGAGCCAACAATCGCGGAGTAAAGACAAGCATCTCCTCTGGACAAATGTCCAAAAATGCTTCTATCCACATTAGGGCCATGATTTGAACTTCTTGTTCCTTGGATTCGGACAAGAAGGTAACGATGGTGTCCATGATGCGCACATGGTCGATTAAAACATCTTGGCCGGGGATCCACTCGTCATCAAAGTCTTCAACCTTGACGCCTTGCAACGAATCCATATCCCCCAACTCCTCTTCTCCAGGTGTAGCCGGAGCTGATGTTTCAGTTGCGTCTGGTGAGTCGAAGCCGAGGGCGGTGCTTGAATCGCTGACCTGCCGTCTTCCTCTACTCTTGCGGCTCTCAGCAATTCCCTTCTTGACGGCAGCGATCTTCTTAATCTCGCTCAAAAAGTTCTCCAATGCACCCTTTGTACTGGTATAAACATCATGATTCGGATCACTCAGAAACTTGAGCAATCCGCCCAGAAAATCTGGCAAGTAAGCGACGAGCTCCAAGTCTGGGACGGAATCCAGCAGCGTGATCCAGGATACCAGAAACATCCTAGTAAAAGGGTTCAACACCAAGATCCTTTCCTGCAACAAAGGAATAAATTTCGGCAGGCTAAAAGCCTTGGAAGGTACACTGTCTTCAGCCGTATCGGGAATCGTCATACTAGCATAATTCGCGGCCGACTCGGAGACAATGTCCTTTATCAGCCTGTCCAGCAGCTCAGAGCCATTCTTGACGGTCATTTCCGTATCAGCCGTGAGCTTTGCCAGGGCATCAAAGACATCATTGAAGTAAACAAGCATCTCCCCCTTTGCTACTTTGGCAATGTTGTACATGCTCTCACAGGCATAGTACCGCACTCGGGCATCTTGGTCCGAGAAGCAGGCCAGAACAGGAGGGACAATCTCCTTGAGGTGGGAAGCCACATCCTGTAGCCCGTCAGTGGGTTTTGCATGGGCTCTACAAGAACGAACGTACAGGTCCCAAAGCAATCGCTGCGGCAGCAAGACCAATCAGCCCTCCGTTTCTCGCATGTGGTTGGTGAACGGCGTAAACATAGTTGTGACATAATTGGTGGACAATATTTGCAATTTTCTCATTGTTTCCTTCGGCATGAGCATTGCGAATTATCGACTCGAGCCTACCGCCGTCAGCTCTGATCTGACATCAAACCTCACAGGATTGCGCTGACTCCAATGCACCAGCTTTTCGTCTATCATAGAGCTTATCCTGCAATGCTTTTGATACGTTGGAGTCCATTACAAGCTACAGACAAGGGACATTTAACAGCGCCCGGGACTCCCTCATGTCATCACCACCTGAAGTGATGCCCGGATCCGCAGCTTTGGGTTGCCCGTCGCGGTCCGTCGGCCCGTCCCATTCTAGTGTGCACGGTCCAGGTGTCAAATCACACCCATTAATTGGTTCCACCGGTTCCCAGACATCCGGGTGGACATGTCGCAGCAGCAGGAGAGGACATTTCAACGGTTCTGCGGCGCCAACTTTAGCCCTGCCTTTGCATATCCGCTCAAGGGAATCTGGTACTTTGCGACCCATCGTTACCTTCATCCGCTGCTTCAGGCAAGACTGCTGCCCCTGACCCTCCTGTCCATCTGCGTGTTGGCCATCTTGTTCTTGACAGCATATCTACCCGTGGTTGCCTTCCTTGCACTCTTCCACCACAAGGGCTCAGCATGGGCTAATGGAACCGTTTTCATCCTTGGCATCGGCTCCTTGCTCGTCTCCATTCTCTTCGAAGCCTTATTCGTGGACAAGACTCAGGTCGATATTTTCGATTCGGTAATGGTCGCCGAGGGCTACGAACACCTTGTCAAAACCCGCAGGTCGGTAAATCAGGACATCAACGAGCCTGATCCTCTCAAAAGACTTGGTCCGCGCGAAAAAGGTGCTGAATTTGCACCATTTTCCTTGCGGCAGATTATCGAATTCGTCTTCTTCTTGCCGCTGAATTTTGTTCCCTACGTTGGGATTCCTCTCTTTCTCCTTGTTACGGGATACCGAGCCGGGCCACTGCTCAATTGGAGATACTTTAAGCTAAAGGGGTTTGATAGAAAGCAACGCAAACAGTTCATCAAACAGAAGCAGCGGAGGTGGGAGTATATGTGGTTCGGAACCGTCTACATGGCTCTGCAGCTCACTCCAGTCGTCCAGATGCTTTTCTTGCTGACCTCTGCCGCCGGGAGCGCGCTGTGGTCGGTGCATATAGAGGTGGAGATGAGTGAACGCACCACTTTGTTGCAGGATGAACGTCTACCGCCGGATTATCACGATAGCGTTTAACGATAATGCCAATGTACACTTTCTTCAGATTCAATCACTATCATCGTCCGGTGCACCCTCATCGACATCCCCCAGCGCCTCAAGCGCTTCCACCGCGCTCTCACACTGCTTTTTGATCCTCCTCTTCTCCTTCTCCCCAACCCCCAAACCCGCCTTGGCCACCTTCCTCGTCAAATACGTCTGCAAGCCCGACACCATCCTCGGCGCAGCCCTGGCATTCTGAAAAACCCTCCCCACATCCTTGGCACCAACCTTAGTCAACAACCTCGTCAAGCAAAGCTCCACAAACGTGCCCATTTTCCCCCCCTTGACACGTTCAAAATCAACATTCTTCAACACCGTCACCCGCATAGCCTCGTACGCAATCAACGAGCCATAAAACTGCGCCAATGCCATGACCTTTTCCAGGTCAAACACTTCTCCATCCTCCTCGCCCTCCTCACCCTCTTTCGATTGTAATTTCTGTACAAGCCAGCCGAGCCCGAACCTAAATGCCCGCGCGAACCTGTTCTGGTTGCAGAGCTGGCGGGCGACGAGGGCGTAGAAGGGGTTGTACGGGTTTTCTGTTCTGACGCAGAAGAGCATCACCTGGGGGATTTCGAGGGACTGTTTAGCTTTGAGGTTTAGTTTCAGGAGTTTGGTGTGTGCGTCTTTGTAATTGACCGAGGAGACGAGTGCGACGAAAATGGATACGCGCACAGGTGTGTTCATGCCTTGTTCCCGTGCCAGGCGGTAGAGGGACGATAAGTCGTCTTCTTGAGGTAGAGAGGTGGGGGTTTCGTCTTCGTCGTCTTCGATGTTTGGGGAAGGTTCGTGTGCGCTAACTGTGCCGTTTGCCATTTTAGATGGGTCGTGGTAGGAAGCGCCAACGAGCCACCATTTGCCCTTTTTGTCAGCTGAGTTGATATCCTCCATGGTGATGTTGAGCGCTTCTCTGGCCCTGAGGCTCGAGCGGGACGAGGTCAGTGTGCCGAGAATTTTGCGGAATCGGGTTGTGGTCTCGGAGACGAGGGCCGCTATTCCCGCCGCGTTGGCCTTGAGACGGTTGTCCTTGAGCTTGTGGATCGTCTCAATCATGAACCGTGTGCGAAGGGGTAAGTTATCGAGGCCGGCCTTGTCCACGTTGCGCTGGAGGAGGCGGATGACCGTCTTCAGGGCTAGTGGATCGTCTTTACGGAGTTGAGGTCCGCTGATCTGGATCAGACGGAGAAGAAGTACCGTGTTCGTCTCGGTTAACTCGTCCAGGAGGAGACGCATGATGTCAAAGACCAGGGCACTTCCAACAACCTGGAAGCTGTACAGGCTTGACAGGAAACCGACAAGATTGAGCAGCTGCTTGCCCTCGCCCTCGACCAAGTGCCACTTGGCGAACTCGGCCACGATGCGCTCCAGCAGCTGCGCCCCAAAATCGGCACCAATGACCTTGTACACGGCTGCACAGAATGCGCCGTGGAGAATGACAAAGGTTTCGCTCAGTGACGACGGGTTGATGATCAAGTCCATCAGAAGCTCGATTAGGCACGACGTTACATGCTGTCGGGGGTTTTCAGAATAGATCCGCTCGACTGCCTGGAGGATTGAGAGCATGTTCTCATTGGACAGGCGATTAAGTTGGCCTTGGATCTGTCGTCTGAGCTGCTTGAGATCCTCCTGTTCGCCCGTCGTGGGCTTGCCAAGGGATAGGGGCACATACTTGGCCACAGGATTTTGGTCGCCCTGGGTGACCGGGGCAACGTAGGGATTCTCACGACGCTTCTTGGCAGGAGGCTCTGCAGCTTCAGACTCATCTTCATCAAAGCCTTCAAAATCCCCTTCTGATAGCTCATCGGCTTCGGAGGATGGTGGGGCTTCCTTCTCCGTCCGGCCGCTGTTGAAGGCCGTAATCTCACCTTCGCTGTCCGAACCAACGACCAACCAGTCCAGGTCCTTGTCCTCGACTCTGCCTCTTTTCCGTCCCCTCATGCCGAGCTTTCTCTCTAGTTCCGCAATCTGGGCATCAGCAGAGTCCATTCCGGCCTTGGCTTGCTGTCGAGATATGCGAAATGCACCGTCAGTGTCTCCAACTTCGTCCTCTTCCGCTTCCGCTTCCTCTTCCTCTTCGTCGCCCGAGTCATACTGCGGCTTGATTTGTTTGGATGATTTCAAGATGGACTTGGGTTGCTCCACGTCTTTTGGCTTTGTTACATGTTTCTGCACTCTATCATTCTTCCTCTGATGCGATTTATGTATCGAGTTTTGGCACCGTTCTTTACGATTCCTGACCTTCAGCGTCCTCTCTCCCACCGAGCCGAGTTGCTCAAGTAAAGCCTTCGGCAATTTCGGTCCTTCAAAGCCCGTCTTACCCATCACCATCTAGTCAAACTGAATATTTTCAGAAAGCGCACTGCCGAAGTTTGAACTCTGACAGAAAATCTGACCGTGGTGGCAACGCCCCACCTTTTATGCCCAATTAGGAAAACGCGCCCAAACCTCAACCCTTGGCACTCATCAAACCACGACGCAGACAAAATGGCGCAAGACCACCTCAGCAACGACGAATTCTTCACCCAACTCGCATCCGTCCTACAAAAAACGCAAAAAAAGGGCCACGGCTCCGTCTTCCTTGCGCAGAAACGATGTAAGTCCTCATCTTAGACCGCACCACGGCGCTGACTCGTCAGTAACATACCAAGCAGATTCTGCCCCAGGACAGACAGCCGAGAACAAGACATGGCCGCTGCTGGTTAGAGCAACAGACGGCAAGTCTCAGAGCAAAGATCGGGTCAAGAACAAGGACAAAATCAAGCTTAGTACCGTTGTGCAGCCGCAGGATATAGCGGCTTTCTACACACGATATGCAGACGTGTGCAAAGCGGGAATGCAGAGCCTCAAGAAGCGAGACCGGAATAAGAAGAAGAAAAAGGATAAGAAGAAAAAGAAAGCCGGAGAGGGAGAGGGAGGTAGCAAAGCCACTCAATGATATCAGAAACGTTTGACGACATTGCCGGTCATTAGGCATTCACCTTCTATTTCTACCGAACCTTCCGCGCCCTCGGGCCTTGGAGTTTTTGTTTTTGATTTTGAGAGCCCGGAAGTTTGCGTGGGCCGTCGCGCTGACTTTCTTAACGGCTTTGTCGACGGCTTTGACTCCCTTTTGGGCGGTGGTCTTGGCTTTTTGCTTGGCAATATTGTCTTCAGCATCATCTGCTGAGTTATCTGCCTCTGCACCTTGCACTTCTACAGCCTTGGTTGGGTTGTGGAGTACGGGCCGCATAATCGCGCGCTTTGTCTGCCGCTTGAGACCCTTTTTCTTGAACGGTTTGCCTCCCGACTGGTCGCCTTCAGGTTCTTTTTGTGCGTCAACTACCCCGTCTGGACCTAGCGGCATTTCCACCTCCGTCTTGCCATCGGGTTTGTTGTGCACTGGCTCCCCGCGAGCTTCAGCCTCCATCTCGTTCAGGACGTCCAGTTCATCGTCCATGCGTTCTTCCTCCTGTTTCCTTAAACTCTGGATCATACTGCTCAGACTGCGAACCGGTCCCTTTCGTTTCTTGAACGGCGGAGGGCTGGGAACGTAAAGTCCATCTTTCGTCGCAGGCAAAGAATACGTGCGTCGTAGGAATGCGGGCGTTTCAAACAAGGCTTTGGCGACTTCCTCATCATCTTCCAGCTTCCGCTTCGAGGGGGTGCAATCCGGCAGAGCGGAAGCCTTGCGTTTGGACGACGGCGTGGCTGCGGTGGATTTACTTGGAGTCATTAGATCTTTGACCGGAGCGGCTTTTGACGGCGTTCCTGCGATGCTTTTGGCGGGAGTCGCGAACGGATGGATGTCAAAGATGCCGAGGACTTGTCCATCTCTCTGCGGCGTTGGTCCCAAAGCACACCGGATATATGCTGGTGTTGGCTCCACTTCGTCTTCCTCATCAGCGACTTCCTTCTCCTTGCGCGGCGTGGCCAGGATGGGGTTGCGGCATCGTTCCTTTAGAGCGAAATCGGCAGCCGGTCGCGTCTTTTTCCGCGGAGTCGCCAGCGACGGTTTGGTCTCTATCTTCGCTTCGGTTTGGGGTTTTCTGAGACGCTCATATTCGCGGTATTTGTCGCGAATCGTCGCGTCTTTTCGTATATCGTCTTTGCCGGGCTTGTGTCCATTTGCTGCGAAGAATTCTCGCTCCCACGCCTTCAGTTCTGTTTTGAGCGATTCCGCCATTGATTCGCGAGTAGCCATGTTCAGGTGGGACTCTGTGAGGATTGACCGGCGGCAAATGAGCGTCGCGTCGGTCGCGTAACGGGCGCGTTGGTGGTCGCGTCGCGCGTCAGATGAGTCAGCAACTGTCACATTAGTCAGCTGTCAAAGGTGACGTCACCGCATCTGTCTACAGAACCTTTAGTCGGGCTACAAGATTCCAAGTAGAACAAGATGAAGCAAAGGTTCAGCTCTCTAGATGTCTGTGTAATTGCCCACGAGCTCTCCAACACTCTTCCAACACTCCGTCTGGCCAACATATATGACCTTTCGTCTCGAATTTTCTTACTCAAGTTCGCGAAACCCAACCATCGCGAACAACTAGTCCTGGACTCTGGCTTCCGATGTCACCTCACATCCTTTACTCGATCCACGGCCGCAGCTCCCTCGCCTTTTGTTGCGAGGCTACGCAAATTTCTCCGCACACGACGAGTCACAAGCGTCTCTCAAATCGGCACGGATCGCGTGATTGAGATTCAATTCAGCCAGGGCCAATACAGGCTCTTTTTGGAGTTTTATGCGGGTGGGAATGTTGTCTTGACGGATGGTGACCTGACTATCATCGCTCTGCTGAGAAATGTCCACGAAGGCGCGGAGAACGAACAGTATCGCTTGGGTTTGAAATATGATCTTACCAAGCGGCAGAACTATGATGGTGTTCCTGAGTTGACGGTAGAGAGGCTACGCAGAGGACTGCAGCGGGTTCTTGATAGACAGGACCAACTAAAGGAGAAAGGTGGGAAAAAGATTAAGAAGAAAAAGGGAGATGATTTGAGAAAGGCTCTTGCGGTTACGACTACAGAGTTTCCGCCCGTGCTGATTGATCATGCGTTGTACGTTGGGAGATACGGGCGGGATGTTCTCCCAAAGGATGTGGTTGTCAGCGAAGAGCTTCTGGAGAAGCTGTTGGAGTGTTTGAAGGAGGCTCAAAGGGTTGTGCGGGATATCACGAGCGCGGAGTCGGCAAAGGGTTATATCCTGGCGAAGAAAAGCAAGTCGTCGAACGAGCAAGAGGGAGAGGGCCAATCGAATTTGGTTTACGACGACTTTCATCCATTCAAACCGGCGCATCTTGTTTCCGATGAGTCGACAACGTTTATCGAGTGCGAGGGTTTCAACAAGACCGTGGATCGATTTTTCTCTTCTCTGGAGGGACAAAGGCTTCAGGGTCGGTTGCAGGAACTAGAGGACAATGCCAAGCGGAGGATTGAAGCCGCCAAGCAAGAACAGGCTAAGCGAATTGATGGGTTGCAGCAAGTGCAGGATGCCAACGAACGCAAGGCTCAAGCGATCGAAGCAAATGTAGAGCGAGTCGAAGAGGCAATTGCAGCCATGAACGACCTCATCTCCCAACGGAGCGACTGGGCTGATATCGCAGCCGTGATTGAGCAGCAGCAGGCTCGACGCAATGCCGTTGCCGAGCTGATCCAGTTGCCGCTCAAGCTCTACGCAAACGTGGTAACCCTACTGCTACCTGAACACGATGCCATCCGGGAAGATGATGATCTCGCAGATGAAACCGACAGCGAGGCCTCTGACTCTGACTCTGACGACGAACCAAAGCCGTCTCCGCCAAACAAACCCCTTGTCGTCGATATCGATCTCGGCAAATCCCCCTGGGCAAACGCAAGACACTACTACGACCAACGTCGTTCCGCAGCCGTGAAGCAAGAGAAAACCAGTCAAGCAGCACAAAAAGCCATCAAGAACACGGAAAAAAAAGTCCTAGCCGACCTGAAAAAGGGCACCAAACAAGAAAAGCAAGTCCTACGACCGGCGAGGAAACCAATGTGGTTCGAAAAATTCATCTTCTTCATCTCCTCAGACGGCTACCTCATCATCGCAGGTAGAGACGTGCAGCAAGACGAGCTCCTCTACCATCGACATCTTCGCAAAGGCGATGTATACGTCCATGCTGATTTGCAGGGCGCAGCGAGCGTTATAATCAAGAATAACCCACACACGCCAGATGCTCCAATTCCGCCTTCGACGCTAAGTCAGGCTGGGAATTTGGCTGTATGCACGAGCTCTGCGTGGGAGAGTAAGGCTGCCATGTCGGCGTGGTGGGTTAATTTTGATCAGGTTAGCAAAACGGCACCGACGGGGGAGTATTTGAGTCTGGGGAATTTTGTTATCAGTGGGAAGAAGAATTATTTGCCTCCAGCTCAGCTTTTGCTAGGCTTTGCGGCTCTGTTTCGGATTAGTGAGGAGTCGAAGCAGAGGCATCTTAGGCATCGGTTGGGTGAGGGGAATGCTGATTCTAGGGAAATTGCAGATGAGAAAACTGCCGAGGAGGCTCATGCAGATGACAATGGTGACGAGGGTGAAGGCGAACATGGTGATGCTGAGGCTTTTCATGAACAGACTGACGTTGATGATGCCAGATCAGACGTCTCCGAAGATCATCTCCGCGTCGAATCGGAGGATGAAGATGAGAAACGGCAAAACCCTTTGATGCCTCCAAGCCAGACAGCTGAGGATGGGAGTGACAGCGATGCAGACGAAGGCACCGAAGCTCCACCGCTTGAAAGTCCTACATCAAAGAATGCAGCAGAGAACGAGGATGTCGACTCCCAACCCACACGCCAAACCTCAGCCCGCGAGCGCAAGGAACATCGCCGCGCCCAAGCGGAAGCGTCCGCACGGGGCAAAAAAGGGCCCCAAGTGCGCGGCAAAAAGGGCAAAGCGAAGAAAATCGCCCAAAAATATGCTGACCAAGACGAAGAAGACCGCGAACTCGCTATGAAACTCCTAGGCTCCAAAGCCGCCGAAGGGAAACGCGAGGCAGAAGCAGCTCTTAAAGCAGCCAAAGCCAAGTCCCTTGAAGAAGCAGCCGCAAGACGAAGGGCACAGCATGAGAAAACACAAAAAGAAGGACTAGCTGCAGAACAATTGCGTCGTCTCAAGCTTGAAGGGGATACAACCATGGACGACGACGACGACGACGAAGAGGCGGAGCAGTCCGCTCCGCTTGACTGTCTCGTTGGTACACTCCTACCTGGGGACGAGGTCCTGGAAGTTATCCCGCTATGTGCACCGTGGACGGCCCTGGGAAAGTACAAGTACAAGGCCAAGATGCAGCCAGGACAGCAGAAGAAGGGTAAAGCCGTGAGGGAGATTCTGGGCAAATGGACTGCTGATGCTAGTGATGGCAAGAAAATTGATTCGACGAGCCAGGACGCGGAGAGGATTTGGCCTAAAGAGGCGGAGCTGTTGAAGACGATGAAGGAGGCGGAGGTGGTGGGTGTTGTTCCTGTGAAGCAAGTGAAGGTTATGATGGGAGGGGGAGATAAGGCTAAGGGTGGTGGGAGAGGGAAGCCGGGGAGGGGGAGGGGGAAGAGGAGGTAGCGTTCTACAGCATTATGGACTACAGCTATCTACGTTGTGGAAATCGATGTGATTGATGCCAAGCCACCGAAACTGAGACTTCCATCTGAAGACGTCCTACATACGGTTAGGGTTCTACCCTAACAAAGACAACGTATCAACATCCAGCTTCAGGACGATCAGCCGGAGCGAGAGAGCCCCGTGCCTGCCTAGAATATCATCCCCGCAAACTCCCAAACCTCCCATCAGCCACATAGCACTCCTCCCGCAATGCACTCCATCCCCTCAAGATGAAAACACACAAAACCCTAGCCGTGGTGGCCCTTTTAGCCACCAACCTCGCCAACGCCGTCCCCTCCGTGGACGTTAGCTTACGAACCTCCTTCCCTGCACCCCCCTATCTCCTAGAACTCCTCGAAACCGCTGCAGAAGAAAACAGTACGGCCTACCACCCCCTCCTCGACCGCATTGCAAATGGCTACTTTGACGGCACCGCAACCGAACAATCCCTCTACACCAAATTTCGGAATTTACTACAGCAAGATGGCCATCTCAGCAGAGCGGATCTCTCGTCTTTCGATCTCGCAATGTCGCTGCATTCCGCTGCGCCCAGGATTGAGGCTCATTTTCAGTATTACAACACAACCGTGAGACCGAGATTTGGGGACGATGGGTGTGAAAGTTGCTGGGCGTGGGTGCCGTCAACGGGAAAGCGGTTCTGTTCGCCTGACATGGACTCTTCCACGGGGACGCTTGGGGCGGAAAACCTGCATCAGTTGCCGTTTGATAGGGTTCTTGGCTCGGGTATTGAGTCGGTTTTGTATGCGGATATCACTTCACAAGCGTTTAGGAAGTTTCATGAAACGCTCAGCAAGACGGCGAGGGAGGGAAAGACTTCTTATCGTGTGCGATACGTGCCGACGAAAGGATCCGGGGAGAAGGTTGCTGTAGGTGGGTATGGGGTTGGGTTGGCGTTGAAGAGGACGGATTATATCGTTATCGACGATCGGCAGACTGAGGGGAAGGAGGAGAGTGAAAGTGCTGCTCAGGCGACTTTGAGTGAGGAGGAGGTTTCTGATCTCCGGCCGCTTTCTTCGTCGGAGCTTGCTCGACTGGGATTGAAGGCGGCTTCGTTTGTGATGGCCAGCGAGCAGCCGTTGGATACGCTGGTCAAGCTCAGTCAGGATTTTCCGAAACATTCCAGCGCTATCGCTGCTGTGAATGTCTCTTCGGAGTTTTTGAACGAGCATAGGGAGAATCGTGAGATTGTTCTACCCCCCGGATTCAGCGGTCTCTGGATCAACGGCGTGCAGGTCATTCCTCGCGAGATTGACCCTTATGCCCTGCTGGAACACATGAGACGTGAAAGGAGAATGGTAGACGGAGCACGTAAACTCGGGCTTACTGCATCTCAAACAATCGACCTCATCAGCCACGATGCCATTTCCAAATCCTCGTCCAGCCAAGACGTCCCGCGATTCGACTGGCGAGACGACATCGAGGGCGGAAAAGTCATCATCTGGCTCAACAACGTCGAAAAAGACAAGCGATATTCGTCCTACCCAACCAGCATCAACGCTCTCCTACAACGCACCTTTCCCGGCCAACTTCCCCCCGTCAGGAGAGATATCCACAACGTGATCATGCCAATAGATTTCTCCGACTACGAAGACGTCACGAAAGTGGTCTCTACCCTATCCAACTTCATCCAAAGAGACGTACCCGTCCGCTTCGGTCTCGTGCCCCGGACAGAAAGCAACTCTGCAGCCGCCCAGGCAAAAATCGTATACTACCTCCTGACCCGCTACGGCCTCTCAACCATGCTCGGCTACCTCGAAGTGTCAATCGAAGAAGCAAAGCGGAAATTCGGCCCCCCGCAGGAGAAATCCTTCAACCAAGCCATCTCCGACCGACAGCTGCGGAAGAAGCAGACACCCATGGGGTTTGCTGACATCCTAACAAGTCCCGAGCTGGATACCAAACTCGCCGCCGCGGAAGCGTATCTCACCCGACTGAACCCCGGTAAAGCCACCCCTCCCGTCCTGGCGAACGGCGTGGCCGTCTCACGGAGCGAGTGGCTTCAGGAGATGAGTGAACGCGTCACGCTCGATCTGAGGATGGTGCAGAGGATGGTGTTTGAGGGGCAACTAGCTGAAGACACATGGATCCCGGAACTGTTTCTCGCTAATGCGGCGAGGAAAAGAAATCCTTTGCTCATGCCGGATAGTGATGACAGCGTCAAACATGTTGATCTTTGCAGTTTGGCTGGGTTGGAGGGGGTGGTAAAGGCTAGTGGGGATACGGTGGAGAGTGAACTTGTGCATCTTGTTGTTGTTGCGGATTTGGGGAGTGAGGGGGGTTTTGCTCAATATATGGAGGGTTTGTTGTTTCGGAGGGAGCACGATAATGTTGAGGTTGCGGTTGTGGATACGGGGAGGGATGGGGTTGGGGTTGATGCTTCGCGGATGGTGCAGCGGTATGATGTTCTTGCGGATGAGATGGGGGGGAGGAAAGGGGATATTTACCGTCGGATGTTTGAGGAAGTTGAGAGGAGGCCTGCTCTGCAGAAGGCTGGGGTGGATGGCGTTGTTTCTGCCATAGGGCTTGCGCCCGGGTACAAGGCCCTGCTCATCAATGGACGGGTGGTGGGACCTTTGCCAATGTCTGAGCCGGTTGATGGCGATGACTTGGAAACGCTGCTCTCGTATGAGCGTAAGAAGAGGCATGTTCCTGCTTTGACCGCTATTCAGGAGTTGGGGCTTAAAGATAAAATCGTTACGGCATTGGATTTTGCTAGGCTGTCTAATCTCATGGCAAGAGCTCAGGTGTCTGATGTGCCGGAGGGTATCTTTGAAACCGCGCCATCGACCCGGGTCAGCTTTTACCGCAAATGGGGTGCCGAACACACGGCTATCAAAGTGGGAGATATGGAGTCGGCTGGCGTGCAGCTTGTTGCTACCATCGATCCAGCATCTGAGATTACGCAAAAGTGGATTCCCATTCTACAGAGACTTACTGAAATGGACGGCGTGGCGGCAATGATATTCCTGAATCCCAAGGAGCGACTGGAGGAAATCCCCATCAAACGCTTCTACCGCTACGTGCTTGAGTCGAAGCCTGCTTTTGACAAAGACGGGTCTATGAAAAGGCTATCAGCCCATTTCAGCGGTCTGCCCGCTGATGCTTTACTGAACGTCGGAATGGACGTTCCTCCTGCATGGCTCATTGCGCCCGAAGAGGCCGTCTACGATCTAGACAATATCAAGCTGAGTACTCTCAAGGGTGATGCCAACATCGAGGCCGTCTATGAATTGGAACATATCCTCATTGAAGGCCATTCGCAGGATGTCACCCTCAACGCGCCGCCAAGGGGGGCGCAGCTGGTGCTGCAGACTGAAGCGAATCCGACCTTTGCTGGTACGATCATCATGGCGAATATTGGATACTTCCAGTTCAAGGCGAATCCTGGAGTGTATAGCCTTTCAATGCAGAAGGGACGGAGCAGTGAGATTTTCAAAATAGACAGTGCGGGAACGCTGGGGTTCGGCGTTGTGCCGGGCGATAATGGGACAGAGCTTGCCTTGACGAGCTTTCGCGGCGTTACGCTTTATCCACGGTTATCACGAAGGCCGGGTATGGAGGAGGAGGATGTTCTGCAGCCTTCGGCGTCGTCGTTGAGTCATATTACGGAGAGTGCTGAACAGTTCCTTTCAAACGCTGGTCTTCCGGGACGGTCACTCCTCCACAAGGCATCTCAATGGCTCTCCAAAGACACGCCCACATCCAGCCACGCGGACATCAACATCTTCTCCGTCGCCTCGGGCCATTTATACGAACGCATGCTCAACATCATGATGGTCTCCGTCATGAAACACACCACTCACAGCGTAAAATTCTGGTTTATTGAACAGTTCCTCTCACCCTCCTTCAAACGCTTCCTCCCTACCCTCTCCACGACCTACAACTTCCAATACGAAATGGTAACCTACAAATGGCCGCACTGGCTCCGCCCCCAAAAAGAAAAGCAACGCGAAATATGGGGCTACAAAATCCTGTTTCTCGACGTCCTCTTCCCCCTCGACCTCGACAAAATCATCTTCGTCGACGCCGACCAAATCGTCCGAACGGACATGTATTCCCTCGTGACCCACAATCTCCACGGCGCGCCCTACGGGTTCACACCCATGTGCGACTCCCGCACGGAAATGGAGGGCTTCCGCTTCTGGAAGCAAGGCTACTGGAAAAACTTCCTCCGCGGCCTACCATACCACATTTCAGCCCTCTACGTCGTCGACCTGAAAAAATTCAGACAAATGGCCGCTGGGGATAGACTGAGACAGCAATACCACCAACTCTCCGCTGATCCGAATAGTCTGAGTAATCTTGATCAGGACCTGCCGAATCATATGCAAATGGCACTCCCGATTCACTCGCTGCCGCAGGAGTGGTTGTGGTGTGAGACATGGTGTGCGGATGAAGGGTTGGAAAGTGCGAAGACGATTGATTTGTGTAATAATCCGTTGACAAAGGAGCCGAAGCTGGAGAGGGCGAGACGGCAGGTCCCGGAGTGGGGGGTCTACGACAAAGAGATTGGGGAGTTGGCGAGTAGAGTTAGGGGGGGTGAAATGAAGGGGGGCGTGCAGGAGGGGAGGGATGAGTTGTAAGTTAGATGTAGTGGTGCTGTTAGAATGGCTGGCTGGTAGAATTGTTAGAAGCATCGGCGGAATTTGAAAATTCACCTTTTCTCTGGATTGGAAGGGATATATTTCAATTGCAGGGAAGATGGTAATTCAATATCCATACCAGCCCTAGAAAATGACAGTGGTTGAATGTCACGTTCCCATAACACCACCTTCTGTCCTCCTTGCGAACGGAAACATTTGGGGCTAGGTTCACTGCGATGTAGCGGATATCAAACCAGGGGAAAAAATCCCTTCGCATCGCTTCTGTAACCTACGCGTACTTTCCCAATATTTCTTACGTCAATGAAATCTTGAAAATCTGGGCGGTTTTGAGAATTGATGCTTTGTTCTTTTCTCACGGGATGATTTGTTAGGGATGATAAAGTATACAGCGATGGCTGTGTAGATTTCTTGGCAGCTTTTTTTTTTGACTTTCTGGGAGATGGAATACTGCGGGTTAGGGTGCGTCGTCCTTTGCTCGTTTCAACAGGTTAGTTTCTTTGGGATGACTCAGCATACTGTGTTGGTTGTGGAAATTTCTTGGCAGTGTTTTGCGTGGGGATTTCGAAACTTTTGGACGGCTTTGTGAGCTGGGATGCTATTTGGTTCTTACGTTGAGATATTCCCCACTCCTTCAGGTTGATTTATAAAGTTGGGTGTTTCTCACTTCACCTGCTTATCTTTCTTGGTGGGTTTGGTTTGGATTAAGGTGTTCTCTGTAATTCTCTCAAAGGGGTTGGTTGGAATCAAAGTGGTATTTCTCACCTCACGAGGTTGATTTTCTGATGGATTATGTTGGGATTGATGTGATTTTTTTTTTCGCCTCACCTGGCTACAGTACTTTGGGAGTTGTCGGGATTTTTCTCGCTTCTTTAGGTTACTTTCTCGATGAGTTTGGGTGGGGATGAAACTGGGTTTATCTCGCTCCACCGTTTGACTCCTTGATGGAGGTGTTTTGATGAGTTTGTTCTCTGTGATGTTAGATTTGAGAAGACGGTCTGGATCTATTGAGTGTTTGTGGTGAGGTCCGCTGGGGATGACAGTGCCGAGGTTGTTCATTACTATTGATGATGGGCTTTTACTTTTCTTTGGTAGGAGTTACAATGAGGATGAGTTTTGGGGGAAAATTCAGTAAGGAAATGTTTGTAGGAGAATGGATTGCTTAGGTTGGTTGTTTGGGAGGGATTGGGACGGGTTTTGGGGATGAAGAGGCATGGTTACGGGAGGATGGATGGCTAGGGGATGAGTTTTCTGCTGGGAAGGGGTTGGAGAGATGCTCTTCTAAAACTATAAAATTGAGCGTGCAGGAACGGTGAAGAGGGAGGATGCCAGTGGTTTTACATCTTCCAAGCATTGCTGTTGGACATTGGTGCATGTTCATCCTCTATCAAAACACCACTCCCCTCCAGATCCAACAACACCCCTCAGAAAATCAGCCCATGCAATGAACACAACCACTCATGACCAAACTCCATAATAGCAGCGGGTATCTGAAAAACAACCCCCTACTCCCCCTTCCCAGCAAAAACAGAATCAACAACCCCCTTCGCCTTCCTAACCCTCCCCTCCGTCTCGTCCACCAACTGCGGAAGATCACCCGTCTCCCCAACCGCACCCTCAAACGTCTCCTTCACATCATCCAGTTTCTCAGTCCTGCCAACCTCAAACTCCACCCCTGGGACCTCGTCCTCCTGCCCATCATCCAACGAACCCATACTCCTGGTAAGGTTCTGCTTATACCTTTCCGCAACGAGGGCGGGTTTCTCTCTTCGTAGTTTCGCTACTGCCAGCGTTTCAGCTTCGATTTGGGCGTAGAGGGTTTGGATTTTCTTCGCGAGGGCTGTGTCGAAGGGTTCGACTTCTTCGGATGATGTTGGGGAGGAGGGGGGTTCGAGGCCGTTGATTAGGACGGAGGAGGAGGCGAGGGTGAAAGTTTTGGTTATGTACTGGTGATTATGTTAGTGGGATGGGATAGAGTAGTAGCGGTGATGGGATGGATAGGACGATGCTCTCCAGAACGATGACGCCTCACACAGATGATTGAACGCACCTCATCAACCAACTTCTCAACCGCTTCCTTTTCGCTCCCATCCTGTGGCACGCGCTGCGCGATCTTCTCGCGCGCGACCTGCGCCACTTTGTCGCGCAGATGGAACCAATCCGCGGGCGACTGGAGTTCGATCTTGCGGTGCACGCCCTTTTCGTTGGAATTGCCATTAGGGTCCATGGACGCATTGAAGATGTTCATTTTGGGTAGACGTCGCGTTCAGAGGCAGAAAGCTGGGGCTTGTAGCCCCACCACACACTAACACTCAACCTATCTACATAGACAGCTAGGTATCTTCCTACCTCTTCGTATAAAACCCCATATCCACCTCCCCCGGTCCAACAACCCCCGCCTTTTTGAGCACATCAACCGTCATCCTCACAACCCCCTCATCAACCCCATATGGCTCCTCCTCAAACATCACATCCTTCATCCACGCCCTGGCATCCTGCTCCCCATACCCCAACTCAGTGGTAATCCACCCGATCGCCTCCGTTGGCCTCTCCCTAAACACCCTAACCCCATCCCTCAACTTCCCCAAAAACCCCTCCCCCACCTCAGGGTCCAACCCATCCCTAGCAGCAACGACCCACGAAGGCCACGGCGTCTCCACCCGCCCAACATATTGTAAACTTCCATCATCCCAATATTTCTTCGTAGTCCAGTACTCCCACATGAAGAACCCAATCTTCCCATCATTCACTGCAGAGCGAAGCGACGCAAAATCACCAATCACAGCAACCTCGAACGGCCCCCAGCCGTGCTGCTGCGCCAGAACGGAACTCATGATGTGGCTTCCGCTTCCGAGGCGGCTGACGCCTGCTATCTTTCCCTTGAGGTTGGTGAGGTTTGTTATGGGAGTGATGATTTTGTGGGTTGATGGATCTGTTTTCCCATCGTGCGGCTGAGTGTCGACTCTACTGGTCGTCCCCTGCGGTTTCGTAAACTCGCGCTCCCCCCTCGATGTCTTCGTAATCTCATGCTGCCTCCCATCTCTAGTCTTCCCCGGGAATTTCATAATCTCATGCTTCTCAGTACCCCCCCTGCCCTCCCTCCTACGCTCCCCCTTGTTTCCCCTAACAGAAACCCCCCAGCACAGCGGGCTGTTCACATACGTC
The DNA here is from genome assembly GCA_010093745.1 of Piedraia hortae CBS 480.64. Taxonomy (NCBI): domain Eukaryota; kingdom Fungi; phylum Ascomycota; class Dothideomycetes; order Capnodiales; family Piedraiaceae; genus Piedraia; species Piedraia hortae. The sequence continues at coordinate 75,555 of MU006001.1, forward strand.
CCAATAAGTCTATACCCCCCCGCTCCCCTACTCAAATCGCCCACAAACCCCTCAGTCAACCCCACCGCAATGTCGATTTCGCGGGCTTTGAGTTGGGTGATCAGCGCGCCAGTGCCGAGGGGTTGGGGGATGAGGGTAAGCGGCAAGGAGGATGGATGCTTCGCGGCGAAGGAGATGGGGGTGGAGAAGTGTTCTGGTATGTAGCCTATTCTGAGGGAGAGACGTGGGAGGGTGCGGTTGAACATTTTTTTGTTTTTGGAATGGGGGAGGGGAGGGGGAGGTGTGTGAGAGGAGGGTGGAGTGGATTGATTCTCACAAGATGGGATATAGGTCGGTCCGTTCCGCAGGTTTCCAGTCTGAGAGGATGAATAGATCGGTCCGTTCCGCAATTCAGTTCACCTCAAAGACAGGGAGAGTGATGGCCAGATCAGTCCCCCCTCCCCCCAAACAAGTTTTCAGTCCACCACGAACACCACGAGATTGATCTGCATAACCACGCACAGCTCATCGCATCATAAACAGAAAATACCATACTCATACAATAATCTTACACCTCTTTTCCTTCCAAATCCATCATCGTACACAACACCAATCCAAAAAGCGCCGCGACGGAAACGTATTCCAAGGTCCCTAACCCCTCTTCCTCGCAAACCGCTTATTAAGAAGCTGAAGCACTTTCGTGACGTTGAACTGGACGTATTCCAAATCTAAATCCTCTTCACCCGCTTTTTGCATTTCGAGCAAATCGTCGAGTTTGAGGTCTAGCTCCAGGAGTCCTTGGCTGCGGCCTTTGTAGTGGAGACTTATGACAAAGGTTCCTGGACTGGGGCTGAGAATGTTGAAGAAAATGTTTGCGCGACGGTTTTCGGGCACGTCGGAGCGTTGGATCACGCCTTGCTTTTCGAGCTCTTGGTGCGTGAATTTGTAGGGTCCTAGGGGTTTTGGTGCGTTGCCGCCGCGTTTGGCTGCTGTGCCATCGCTCTGGCCTCGGACGTTGTGGAGATAGCTTTTGTAGGTTTCGAGTTGTCCGACAAGGTATGAGTTGTGGTCGCGGATCGTGCGGTAGACTTCTTGCAGTTTTTGCGTCTCAGCCAAGATCTTCTCTTTCAAAGAGCCAAGGTGGACGAGTTCCTGCTCGACTTCGTCTCGTAGGAGTGCAAAGTTATCGTCTTTGCTGATGATGTTGAGCTCTTGGAGCTGGTTCAGAAGCTCCAAAGCCCGGATGCCTTTACGGACCATGACAGAGTCGTTTTTGGTCGTCGCCGCCGCTTCGGCTACTCGGTCCAGCCGCAATGGCCGTCGCGTGACGATGGAATGTGGTGGCAAAGACCTCATGATCAGGACAAACGTCGACTTGGCTTCCATGAAATACACCTCTTCCTGGGTGATGTCTAGAGCGGCGGTGAGATCGTCCAGCGGAGTCTCCCACCGACTGTACAGAGGAAGATTGATCATGCGGTTGTCAGACCGCGGAATCTGCGGCGGCGCTGGGCCAAGTTCAGCGAGCAACTCGCTCAGATGCGAACTTTCGTCTTGGGACAGTTCGGTTGCATGTTTCTGCAAAAGGGAGTGCATGGCATACACTTCATTCAGTGTGATCTGCAGCTCCAGATCCTTCTTGGACAGGGCCACATAGTTGTCCATTTCCAGCGTCTCGTAAAAGTCCTGTACCTCACATAGGTCGAGCATGAACTTGTTGATACGCTCCTTGTTCTGCTGCACAAACGGCGCAAGGCTCTGCATGTACGGCTCCTTGGCGTAGCTCGGCTTATTGGCGAGGTTCTGCAGCATCTTGGCGACATAGGTCAGTGTGCGCTTGGGATTCTCGGCCGGTGTCTGATCAGTAAGCATATACGACCGTGGCGAGACAATGGCAGGATTAATGAACCTCAAGAAGAAGAAGCCGCCAATGAGGGTGCAGATGGCCTGTTCCTGCGCCTGCGGATACTTGCGCCGCGTGAGGCTGCGAATCTGCTTGCAGATCCACCGGATGCCATACGGCGTGTCCTCGAGTCCCTTGATGATGGTATCGACGAAGGAATTCGCAATTGTGATCAGCATCTCGACGCGAGGAGCGATGATGGCCTGCACCTGCTCATTGGCAGCCGCCTGTTCGGCCTCGACTCCCTTTTGCATGCCCGGAGGCAGCGGCTCTCCCCTGCTTTGGTAGCGGTCCAACAGCGACTCGTACACCTTGAGCGGGTTAATCTCCAGGTCGAGATCGCTGATGTCCGTCAATGAGTTGATGCGTTCCGACAGAATGCTCTTGAGATAGCTCTGGCCTGGTCCTCGCCGCGTGTACGTCGTCATCATACGCGACACAGGCGTATTGGCGCGTAGCAGCGACGAATAGTCTGGAGTGCTGTCAAACTGATACGTGAGCACCGACTGGAACATGGTCAGCAGCAGATGCTCCTCGCGGCTCTCGTACTGGTTGCCGTAGATGGTGAACATGACCGTCTGCAGCAACTGATCAATCTCGGTCAAGCTAACCAGCCGACAGAGGTGGGCGATGTGGCGAGGCTCGCTCTGCAGCAGGAACAGCAGGTTGCCATATCGTTGCGTCTTCTCGTCGTTGGGAAAGGAGCCTTCGGAGATGTCGCCACCGCCATCATCCAGATGGCTGGCAAACTCCTCCATGGCCATGCGGTTCTGCACGAGCAGCGCAATGCGCGAGTCGAGGTAGCGCACGTCCTTTTCCAGCACGAAGTTCTTCTTGGACTGGGTTGAGATGCGACTCTTGAGATCGCCGAGGGCTTTTTGTGCTGCGCCGGTCAGTCAGGTCTTTGCAGAGATGGAAAACTGCCCACCTCGCGCCAGGTCGTCCTCGATCTCCATGTCGCGCTGGTTCGCGTTCATCGACATGTACAGCGCCGTCACTGACATGCGCTTCGAGGTGCGCATCGAGCGCGAGCCCTCGTGAGAGCTCATGGTGTTCTGTCGCGTTATGGGAGTGTACGAGTTGGCCGACGACGACGATGCGCGAGAGGGCGTCTGTAATGAGAGGGTCATGGTCGACAAAGAGAGCTGTTGTGGCTGGCCGTTCGCTGCCCCGACGTTTAGCGGTTGGACAACCGGTCAGAGGGGCCGCGGTTTCTGAAACAATGTGTGGCCTGCAGGTACTCCCATGTGGGCGGCCGTCACTGGCCCAAAGAGCGCATTCCAGAAGCCCGGCGTCGGCCGCGTCAGCCAAGTAAGGGGCGGGAATGGACGGCCCCGGCCCGCACCTTGACGCCTCAGGCAGCCTTTGGTCAAACGGGAAGTTGCCAAGACCGCACTGCTTCCCCTCATATGGCCCGAGCGCTGCGTCGCTGCGCCGTTGGCTTTCAGCCTGCTGAACCATCATGGCTCTACTGATGGCTTCTCTTTTGCAAGGGGATCTCTGGCTGCCGGTCTCGCCTGACTGTCGCACCTCTATTAATTCCACAGAAAAAAAAAAAAAAAGCACGAGAATCGTTCCAAAGAGAAGCCAGCCTCTCCGCCAAGCCACAGCGGGCAGATTTTGCTCGGACCCGCTGTGGCGTTAGGCATACAGAATACTCCGCGATTTGCGGAGAACGTCGGTCATCCCCCATCGCCAGGATAACGCCAACCGTTGGCCGAAACGATGCGTACGTAGGTAACCTTTCCATGGCTACCTTTGTCTATCTATTTACACTGCCACTAAGACCCTGCCCCTGAATTACCTTGGTATTACTGCAGAACAACAGTGTTCTTTGTAGTGCTGCTAGCATAAACGCGACGATCACGCAGGAGGACGACTCCGCACGATCGGCACGCCATTGATCCGCCTGGCCTGGCTAATCAATCTGAGCTCAAATTCATAAATCAAGGTTTTATAGCATTCACGCAACGGTCGACGGCTGTAACCTTCCAGGGCGAACCGCTTCATGCATGTCAGAGAAGCTTGCGACCCCTTGCATTACCTTCTCGGCTTTTGTTGGTGCTGTTGTGCTGAGGCTGGCTCGTATCCAGCCCGGCAGCTTCGCCTGGATGCCCTCGCGGCCGTAACGCGCATCCAGCAAAACTATGCTTGCCCAGTCATCCTTGTGTCGGATCACCCTGCCTATGGCTTGGTTCACGCTTCTCATGCAAACGTTCTCCGCATGCTCCTTACTCGCCGAACCCCGAGCTTCGCCCCGCTCCGCCGCCTTGGCCTCGAGATATCTCATCCTCGTCTTCCACTCGGGCGTGTCTAGGTTGGGAAAGGGAAGACCGACAACTACAACACACCGCCCAAGATCATCTGCAAAGTTAATTCCTTCGGATAGCTTCCCGCCGATGACCGAGAGCAGCATTGCGCCCCTTTTCGCATCTTTTTTGATGGCTTCCCCGTACATGTTGAACATGGCGTCTGTAGATCCTGTACGGCTGTCGCAGAATAATGGCTTGTGTCTCTTTAGTTCTTTGAGGAAATCCCCGCCGTGCCACGCCTCTAGTACCTGAGTCAGGAAGCCGTAGCTAGGGAAGAAAACAACCATCCCACCATAAGCCAACGGAGCCAACTTGGCCAATATAACTCCTATCCGCCGAAAATTTGCTTTGTTACGCGACTTGAAGCTGAACTCTACCGGTCCCTCTTGATCCGACGCAATGATGCCAACATGAAGACTGCTCGGAGGAACCAAGTGGCCGCACGAAAACGTCGTCACCTCAGACAAGTACGGGAAAAGCTGCCGTTTGTAGTCTGTCATCGGCGACATTGTTCCACCAACCAGCACGACGGCCCTTGCAGAATCCACAACATCGCGAAAGGGCTCGGATGGGTCGAGTAGCATGTACCGCAGTACGTGGTCGTCTCCTTCTGTCGACCAAAAGAAACGACCCTCCTTTGACGGGTTCATCAGAGCCATAAAGAAGTTCTGGATCTGCGTCAAAGTGGGCACTTCTGTCTCGTCTTTGCCGACGTTTTCCGATACCTGGGACACGTAGCATTCAACCTTGCGAGCCAGTTTGCTTTGTGTCATGTAGCGTACGAGCTTGGCGAGGTTAATCTGATCAACTCCTTTTCCAGACAGCAGTTGGCTTGGCTCGGCTGTTCCGCCGGGACCGGTTAAAGAGGTCGTAAACGACAGCAACGAGTCAATTACCCGGACGACCTGTGCGACATGGACCCCGTTGCCTCCTTTTAATCGGTTCTTGAACTTTTGCAGGTACACCATCAACAACTCCCGAGCTCGTTTCAGCTGTATCTGCGTAATGGTGGCTGTGTGTACGCCTTCGATGGCGTCCATGAGGTTGTGTGCTTCGTCAATGATGACCACATGATGCTTCAAAGAGATGCCCAGAGCGTCACGGGCGGATTTTTGCAGGAGCAGCGGATACGGCAGGGTAACAACCTCAGCGGGCCCAATGGCTGACCTTGAGGCATAGTAAGGACAAATGCCGAGCTTGCGGCCCAGACCGGCAGCGTCTTCAATGTCACGTACCCTAGCGAGGGCATGGTCTCGGAAATCCAGTACCAGATCTTGGTTGTCTTTTCCAGGCAGAAACGGGCATTTCTCATCCGTAGGAATGCCTGGCTTCTGTAATTCGATGCAACGCTCATTGATAGCGGTTGGCTTGTCGAGCTTGACAACCTTTGGGTTGATGCACAAATTTTGCCTTGATCCCAGGGACAGATGCTTTAAGTCTTCTGTCGTTTTTTCGTCGTCTGGCAATCCTGGAGGCAGTCTGACTCGTTGAAGCTCTCCAACGAATTGAGAAAGCTGAGAGTGGGTGCGTGAACAGACAAATATTTTGAGTTCGTCCACCTCTTCTTCATAATCATCCTTGGACTCCTTTTGAAGCATGCCCAGCTCTTCCATCAGCTTGATGGTCTCATTTGCAAAGGCTGGCTTTGTCCCTTGTTCGTCACTGTCGTAGTCTAGTAGGAAATCCTCTTCTTTAACTTCTTTCTTATCGTCAATCTTCCGTCTTTTGGCCAGAGGTTCCCCTCTGGCACGTTCTCGAATCTTGTCTTCGCGTTTTCTAGCAGCACGCAATCGCGCCTCCAGGTCTTCCCTGGCCTGCTGCAGCTCCCGTCTTTTGGCTTTGCGAGCATGTTCAATCATCCAATCGGGTTCGTCTTCATTGATTTCAATCGACGTCACAGCTTCGTCAAATGTTTTCCGCTTGTGATCTCGCAACCATGTCAGAGCTCCGCAGATCAGACTCAGGGACTTTCCCGTTCCCGTGGGCGACTCAAAGATCCCAACTTGGCCTTTCTCAATGCAGTCATACAGGGCTTCCATAAACTGCAGTTGGATGCCATACGGCTTAAAGGGATGGTGGAAATCTTTTGCCATGCAGCACTACGGGATCGGTGTACGCGTTGTTGGAGTGTTTCACGTGATCTTCATATCCATTTCTTCGTGGTCATCTGTGTTTGCCCTTTCTATAACGAAGACCATCTGATGGTTCGTTTGTCTCAATGACCCACGTTTTTACAATTTGCTTCTGCTCCCTCTTCTTCCGCTCGCGCCCTTTTGCCTCTTTGATTCTTCGAATGTAGCCAAAGTAGATGGCTATCTCTGCTGCTGCAACTAAGACACTGCCAAACATTGAGAGGCCCAGCCGTTGCGGGACGTCCCAGCGTCTTGCAGCGACCCAAATGCTGACGCTGCATGCTACAATGGACACTAAAACGTTGATAATCAGCACCACTTGACGATTGACATCGGCATAAGTCACGTCATCGGGCTCATCCGCTGACGGTCCTGTGCCGTGGCTGATGTGTGGGTTGAGCTCTCCGTTGGAGAGGATTTTTTCAGCATTTGTCATACGCTCATACTGTCGTCGTTCCTCTTCTTCTTTCAGATGCTTCATCAACGCCTGATACTCTGGGGTCTTCTTTTCGTTAACGTTTTACCGCTGCAATTCATACGAAGACTCACAGTTTCACGTTTAGGAGGAGGCCGAGACTGGTAAACCATGGCACCTTTGAGCAGAGTATCGAGTCTCCATTTCTTCTGCTGACTGTGATCGCTGGAGCGATTGACGAGGAATTGTGATACTTTAATCAAGTCATCATGGTCAATAGGGCTGCCTACATGTGCGTCTTCGAAGTCATTGCCTCTTTTAACCCTTTGATACTCGTCTACGGCCGCCTTGGCAGCTTCTGTAATTGTTAGCCGCACCATTTCGCCCAGCTCTTGACAGATACCGGTGTGCGTGGGAGCTCCGTGGCGCTAATCCAAATTGGGACAGCCCAACCAAGAAAATTTCCATCCACAACGACGCATGTCTGGGACAAGGCTGGCCGGGAGGGGAGTGGCCGTAGCAACTCGACCACCCACAGCTCGACAGCGGTGTCCGCGGTGTTCCCGGCCGCTGCTCAGCCATGGACGAACGCAGTCGACGGTGGCGGCGGCGGTGAGGAGCGCACTGGGAGGAAAGACGGCAGGACCAATGGGCATTGATCCATTACGAAGCGTGGCCAAGGAGATGAAAGCCATGACGGGGAACATACAGCAGCTGATTGGCTCCGGACACCCAATGCTGGACACGGTGTCCAAATACTACACACAATCCCAAGGGAAATACATGCGACCAATGCTGGTATTACTCATGTCCCAGGCCACAGCCTCCTTACCCAAACAACTACGGCCCTTTTCACGGGGCTTAGAAGAAGTCGACGAACCCATGACACCCGATTCCGTCCTCTTAGACTCCAAATCGCCCCCCTCCACCACCTCCCAGCCCGAAACCAACCCCTCCATCCGCCCATCCCAGCGCCGCCTCGCCGAAATCACCGAACTAATCCACACCGCCTCCCTCCTCCACGACGACGTCCTCGACACGTCCGCCACCCGGAGGGGCAAACCCTCCGCGAACCTCGCCTTTGGCAACAAGATGGCCGTCCTAGCCGGGGACTTTCTCCTCGGCCGGGCCTCCTCCGCACTTGCACGCACGCGCGATCCAGAAGTCATCGAACTCCTTTCCACAGCAATCGTCAACCTCGTCGAAGGCGAATTCATGCAACTCAAAAACACCTCCACCGACGATCCAAACCCCATCTGGACCGAAGCAGTCATAACCCACTACCTCCAAAAAACCTACCTCAAAACCGCCAGTCTAATCAGCAAATCCTGCCGCGCAGCAGCCCTCCTAGGCGATCAAACCTCCCCCGTCGTGGAGGCAGCATACCAATATGGGAAGAACCTAGGTCTCGCATTCCAACTCGTCGACGATATGCTAGACTATACCGTCACGGCGGATGAGTTGGGAAAACCCGCTGGTGCGGATTTGGAGCTGGGGCTCGCGACCGCTCCACTGCTGTTTGCGTGGAAGAATGCGCCTGAGTTGGGGACGCTCGTGGGGAGGAAGTTTTCACAACCGGGGGATGTGAGCAGGGCGAGAGATATTGTGGCGGGGTCGGATGGGGTGAGGAAGACGAGGGAGTTGGCGGAGGAGTTTGTAAGTAAAGCTGTGGGTGCGATTGAGGGGTTTCCGGAGGGGGAGGGAAAGGAGGGTTTATTAGCGATGTGTGATAGGGTTTTGAAGAGGAGGAAGTAGGGTGTATCGATTCCCGTGGATGAGACACCAATTATTTACGTGGACCCGTTGTCATCAGTATCAAGTTGTGGACGACTATCTGGCGGAGAGGTTCCAAGGTGATATACACATGTACCACCCACTGATGGAGGAAACTCTCGCCACATCCAATATCAGGAAAAGGTTTATCGTCAGATCCTGTGAATGGTAAAGACCTCATTGCAGCTGAAAGAAACTGATACCATTCCACGTAAATCAGACGCAACTGCGGCTGCAAAAGGATCTTCATAATTCTATGTAGACCTTTCAACCTCGCAAAAAGTGCACAACACAACAATTCTCAACTTACCTCCCCAAGGCACAAGAAATCACAGAATAACAATTCCATAAAAGCCGCACCGCAGCCCTACCTACCCATAAAACCACAAAACAAAAAAAAAAAAAAAAATACAGGATGTCAATCTGCTACATGCCATCCATTTCCCATCCATACCCATCCATATCCATTCACCCATCCACATCACAAGCACACACATACAAAAAAAAACACGCTCTCAAATCATAAAGCTGTCCCGGAGATGAACACCCCAAAATCAAACTCCTCCGCAGTAGCGTTCCTTGAGGGAGGCGACGCAGCTGCAGGAGGGAGACACATGAATACGTTTTGTGATTGTTGTTGAGTTTGTGGTCTTTGAGGGTTGGAGTCGCTGTTTGATGATAGAGAGAAGGGGTTTTCAATGTATTCGTAGGACCAGGTGTCGTCGTTATGAGGGAATATATTCGCGTTTGGGTTGTTTGATGGTTGGGGTGGGAAGGCAGTGTGATTTGTTGCTTCGTGGCTGTTTCCTTGGGCGAGGAGGGCGGGGGAGATGCTTTGGTTTTCCATTGGGGGGGTGAAGCGGTGGTGATGGGAGAGTTTGATGGGGCTGGGAATTGGTGGTGAGGTGGGCGGTGTCCAGCATGATGATGTCGCCTCGTCGAGTTGTTGGGTGGATGTGGTGAGTTTGTGGAGGGTTTGTGCGTCGAGGGTGGCTGGTGGACTATCTGATGGTGTCGCTGGAAGGCTGTGATCTGTCCCGCCTGATGTGGAGCTTGCGTAGGTGATTTGCTGCATTGGCTCGGTTTTGATTGCTTCGACACCTTCTTCCAATTTGATCTTGTTCTTCCTCCGCTGCGTGCTGGCTTTTCTGACGCGAGCCTCGAGGTCGGGGCGCTTTCGCGGTCGACCGCGTTTCGGCTTCTCCTCTTCAGACTTCTCGAAGCCTGGAAGCGTTCCCTGGCAGCACCCGCGCTGACGATGCCGCGTTAATGCATCGTGGCGGGCAAATGCCATGCCGCAGGGGCACACAAAGGGCCGATCTGGGCTGTGGATGGCTGCATGCCGCTTGAGATCGTGCTGACGGACAAATGTCTTACCGCAGCAGTCACACCGAAACTGGCGATCGCCGAGATGGGTCTGTACATGTGCCCGCACATTCTCTTTGCGTCCGAATCGACGTTCGCAGCCCGGCCACATGCAGGGGTATTTGGCGTCCGAGGGGTCGAGTTCGCCTATGAATCGTTGCACTTCTTTTGCTGGGATACCCGTCTGCACTATACTGGCTTGAATCTCAGGGCCAATGGGGTTAGGGGCGAATGGGGGTGGCGGAGTGATGTTGTCTGGTGCTGGAGCCCCGACAGTCGCTTGAACCATCATGTCGGGCCCATTGATGGCATTATTAGGCCCTACCAACGACGCGTCCTCTTCGAAGAGAGTAGTCAGCTGGCTTGGGGGGTGTTGAGGCCTTGGTGACACGGGATCGACGGGTGACACTGAATATGCGGATGAATTATAGCTACCGTCAAACCCAAATGACCCGTTGCTGTTCTGGTTGTAGAAGTTGTTCGCAACAACCGCCGGCATGGGAGCTGTATCGATTTGGAAACTGTGGCTTCGACCATGCTTAACCTCTGGAGGCGGCGGGCTGGGCCATCCATGAGACGAGTAGACTGGTGATGAACTGGTGACGGCTGAATTATGTCGCTGATGGCCAGCTGCATGGAACATTGATGCAGACGTTGGCCGCGAAATAGCGGCCAGATCATGCGTGAACAAAGGAGCCGATGATGGTTCGAAGAAGTCTTGATACCATTCAGCCTGGGAATGGACATCTGTGAGTGGAAGCAACTGCGGCGCATCTAAAAGGAAGCCCGGCTGAGCTGTACTGCTATGCGGCTGCGAATCTTGCACAAAATGCTGTTGATTCTGATCCGACGGGTGCCCTACGTTGGTATCCAATTGAGTCAATGAAGACATTGACTTGTTACTTGGTTGTTGAGGAAGAATAGGTCGAAATGATGTATTTAGGGACAGATGAGTTTGATCATGGCTGTAGCCGCGACGATGACTCGGCTTGTGAAAGGACGAGCCCCTTGGACTGGCTGGTACCGAAGCCGCTATACAAGGCACATCAAGCGACTGCTGCCGTCTGTGTGTTTGTCGTCGATCCTGGATGGTTACTGAAGCTTTGCTGGCCAGCATTTTGGAACAACGTTCCATTGAACGAGCAAGTCGAGTTCGGTGTTGATATCTCGCAATCTAGCCCGAATCTGTTCGGCGTAAGCATCGTAAACCAATCACCGTCGTTCGTGCTGACCTCACGCAGTGTAAGCCGCAGCTCCCTGGGCCGGTTATAACTTTGCGACGACCAGGCGCAAACGGCAAAGCGACCGTAAGATGCAATCAGATAAACGTCGTAGCAGTCGCAACGAATGCGCGCAAGCGTTGCGAACCCTCTTCAAGTATGTACAGAGTTGAGAGGGAAAAGATGGGTTCGAGACGGGTCGTTGTAAAGAGATGAGCAACTTGGACGTCCAAGTCAACAGATCCCCACAATGTCATATCCCCGGCAACCGGAAGACCTGCCAAGTTCTGCACCTTCCCGCTTCACGCTAGCAGTTATCATATTTATTATCGTTGCGCTAGCCCGTTTGGATTAGCGCTCGTGAGCAATCTTGGCGCCGCACCACTCCACATTTTCTCTACCACCACACTGCGTTGAGGAGGCAATACTTGCTGAAATGCAGATCTTTGTTAAGACCCGTGAGTGAGACGATGAGCTGTTTGCTTGCCCATATTAACGGCGGCGCAGTCACGGGTAAGACGATTACCCTTGAGGTAGAGTCCTCGGACACAATCGACAATGTCAAGTCAAAGATCCAAGGTATGCGGTCTGTCTCGACTTGAGTGAGTCTTTTTTTAACCCTCTGAAGATAAGGAAGGTATCCCGCCCGATCAGCAGCGCTTGATCTTCGCCGGCAAGCAGCTCGAGGATGGCCGCACCCTCTCCGACTACAATATCCAAAAGGAGAGCACTCTGCACCTCGTCCTGCGTCTGCGCGGAGGAATGGCTAAGAAGCGAAAGAAGAAGGTGTACACCACTCCGAAGAAGATTAAGCACAAGCGCAAGAAGGTCAAGTTGGGCGTACTCAAGTACTACAAGGTTGACGGCGATGGCAAGATCGAGCGTCTTCGCCGAGAATGCCCCAACGAGACAGTAAGTCCAATGCATGCACTCGTCAGCAATTGCTAATGTCAATAGTGCGGCGCTGGAATCTTCATGGCCGGCATGCACGATCGCCAATACTGCGGTCGTTGCCACCTCACCTACGTCTTTGACGACCCGAAATAGGCTGGTATGGAGCCAGAAGTCGTAGGTAGAGTAGCCATCTGACCAGTCTCTTTGAGTCTCTCTTCACCAACGAAGTCATTCATCAGCCCCCGCTTGCCCAACAAGGTTTGTTCACTAAATTCGTAACAGACAACTAAATTATGAGAATTCTCAACGCAGGCCAGGACGTAATGTGTGGCAGCGTGCTGATTGTTTATGGGACCCCTGGAGAATCCTGCTGGAACGTGTTAAGTGATTCTGATCCGAACGATGAACGTGGTTGAACAGTTTTCCGCACTTATGTACACTACTGATGCAACCAAGAACGCCTACACCCAGCAATGATCCCATTGTTGTGTACTCGATGACCTACAAAGAGCTGTTGAACACGAGGTCCTTGATCTCCTCCGTGATAGCCCTCGTCTCGTCATTGGGATCGTACATCCTCTGGCGAATGAAAGCATCAAGCTTCTCATCGCTCAAATTTCTGATGGACAGCTCGCGGTCAACTCCGTCCTTTTGAGCCGCACGGATGACTCCACGCGTGACGAGCACGCTGACATCCCTAATACGAGCGAGATCGGGATAGAGCGATTTACGCTCTGATTCTTCGGGCAGCAGCGCCGTCGAGAGCGATTCTGCAGAGGCATAGATCATGCCTTGCGTCACCTGCACTGCCCTGGACAGGATGGTGCCGAGACCAATGCCTGGGAAAACGTACATATTATTTCCTTGGCCGGGCACGAGGTCTTGGCCCTGGTAATGCAGGGTAGGGAAAGGGGAGCCAGACGCGAAGAGACATTTGCCGTTTGTGTAGTGAACAGCCTCCTCAAACGTGCACTCAGACTGGCTGCTGGGATTTGAGAGAGGGAATATGACAGGGCGATCATTCATCTCCGCCATGCGACGGAGGATGTCAGGAGTGAATGCACCGCCGACAGTTGACAGACCCATCAGGATAGTAGGCTTGACGTATTCTACAACGTCAGCCAACGTACGATACTGGGCGTCGTTGTCGTCGCGCGCAAAATACACTTTATGGTCGGCCAGTTTGCCAGGGCGGTCCGTTGTAACGAGACCTTGACTGTCGACCAACCAAAAGCGCTTGCGGGCTTCATCCTCAGACAGGCCCTCTTTCATAAAAAATTCAGTCAACTGCTTCGCCACCCCAACACCAGCGGATCCAGCCCCAAAGAATACGGCACGCTGGTCTCTGGGCGCTACGCCAGATAACTTGACAGCGTTGATGAAGCCGCCTGTGATAACAGCACCGGTTCCCTGGATGTCGTCGTTGAACATGGCATAGGTACCTTGGTAACGCTCAAGGCTGGGGAAAGGGTTCTTAAAGTCTTCAAATTGGATAACGATGCTCGGCCAGCGCTCAGTCAAAGCAGCCATCATCTCGTCCAAGAACTCCTTTTCTTCCTCTGCGGAGACTCTAGGGCGACGAGAGCCCAGGTAGAGGGGATCATTGCGTTTAGTCTCGTTGTTGGTGCCCAAGTCAAGGCACAAAGGCAAAGTACGTAGCGGGTGGATGCCCGCGCAGGCCGTATAGAGGCTCAGCTTGCCTACGGGAATGCCCATCCCGTCAATTCCCAGGTCACCCAGACCGAGAATGCGGGAACCATCTGTGACTACGGTGATATCAACATGGCGAGGCCAGTTGGAGATGATGCTTTGGAGGTGGCCGCGGTCAGCGAACGAAAGATACATGCCCTCAGGAAACGTGTACAGCTCAGACCAGCGCTGGCACGCCTCTCCCACCGTAGGGGTATAAATGAGCGGCGTAATTTCCCGCTTCAGGTCAGCATTACACCATGCGGCTACTCTGGAATGGTACCTTGACGTTATGTGCCAATACACGATAGAAGAGATTGACGTTAGAATTCCGAAGAACGCTCAGGTACTGATACTTCTCGATATCCGTCTTCTTCCCGCGGATAAGGGCCATACAGCGCTGTTCCTGCACCTCAAAGCTCTCCACGCCCGGCGGTACAAGGCCATGGGTACGGACAAACTTACGGGTGCCGGTACTAAGGCTGGTATCAAACTCGAACGGCTGCGGCATGTTAGGACGCTCGTTAACAAGGTGATGCTTGGCTCTGACGACGGCCTGAGGCTGAGAAGTTGAGCCGGGAGACATGGTAGAGAGTTGCGGATGAGTTGAAAACGAATGGTTCGTAGGGAGTGTACGGTTGAATAAAAACAACAGTCTGTGGCAATTTGCACGCGGGTGCATGAGATGCCCGACGAGCGTCGATCCGGCCGTACAGACAAACCCGTACAGCTGAAAGCCGGAGACACGAAAATGTTTCGGTTCACGTGGTGGCGACGTCACCAACGCCCACGCCAACATCAACGCCTGACTCGGGTGACATGACGTGACAGCCATCAAACATGTCGTGGTGCTGTGGTCGTCGGCGTCGGCGCGGTACAGACCGCGAGCCTTTGCTTCCTCAGTATGCTGAGGATACCACGCGTCAGCGTGAACTGCACATGAAGCTGCACTCGTATCAGATGCTTCGTGCCCTTTCCCTAGGCTACTTACCCAGCACCGAGCAGACGGTAATTAATCTGCGTACTGTTTTGGCTGCTGACGTCTTGAATCCTGATGAGCCTGAGTTGAGCCCGAGCGGCCGTCGCCTTATCAAGGGCATCCGCCGGTGGCTGTACCAGTTCATTGAGCTCTTGCAGCACAAAAATGACCGTGATCAGCTCCAAGACATGATCTGGTTTGCATCGCAAAGCCGTGTCTGGATTGATGTACAGGATTTGCGCAATCGAGCTGCCAAGACAAAGACCAAAGCAGATGCCCGTGCCGCATGGGATAGCCTGAGGACGGTGGGATCGCTGCTGCTGACCAACTCTGACTTTCGGGTGTTTATGAGCGATTTGAATGTGGTGGCTAGAGAAGTATTTCGTGACGCTGCCTTCACCCTCTCCAATGTCGCTGAAGAGGCAGGCAAGAAGCTGGAGCCTTCGGAGGCGCAAAAGTTGGCTGTGTCCAAACCCGGTGCTGATGATGAGTTACAGCCACCAGACACTGAAGAGCTTGAGCAACAAGCTTCTGAAGTTGCCAACGTTGTCGTTGATGGATCTAAGCAGCTAGCAGCGACGGCTGTTGAAAGTGCAGATGAAAAACTTCGCGGAGACGAGGGACAGACGATGCTTAACCGTCTCAAGGAAGTCGTTGTGAAGCTCCGCCAGCGCAACGATTACACTGACTCCGTCTCTGCTCTGTCATATCTCATTCAGCGTTATGCCAAGACTTATAGTCGAGCCGCTGAAAGGGTGCTAGATGCAGCCGCAGAGGACACTGATCACAATCCAGAAATGGATCGAGCCCTCCATAATGCCTGGATATTCATTACCAGCTTTGGCGACCATGAAGAGTGGACTAACGTCGAAAGACGGTGGAATCAGCTCATGATTCACCATGAGTCTGACCCTCAATTTGAAGCAACAGTGAAAATGGTTGCCGAGTCTTTACAGCAGCTGTTGACTGACCCAGCTTTCTTCGAGAGTGCCCCTGACAAGGTCAAGGAATTGCAAGTTCAGATTCACGATAGCGAGACTAGCAGCAGCCTCAATAAGGACGTCCGTGCCTTTCTCCAGCAAGTCGAGTCAGCTTTGCAGTCAGTACGACGGGATGAAGACATCTCAAAATTGACCCACACTTCTCTGCGCATCTTTGGCATCCTGTTACCCAGCGGGACCATAGGTAACCAGGAGCTTGCGCAGGATGTCATCAACGTCCTAGTACCTCGCTTAATCTCCTCCATTCACTGCATTCCTGTGCCTCGTCTGGAAGTCAGTACTCCCGACATTGATTTGCTGTTGGAGAACCTCATCCTTGAGCCTGGACATACGGTCAACCATACTAGCTTCCTGCCATATCGTCTCAAAGTGGAGACATACAATGACATGGAGCTGCGGGCCGCTCGGTTCCGGTGCACCA
The DNA here is from genome assembly GCA_010093745.1 of Piedraia hortae CBS 480.64. NCBI lineage: Eukaryota > Fungi > Ascomycota > Dothideomycetes > Capnodiales > Piedraiaceae > Piedraia > Piedraia hortae. The sequence continues at coordinate 91,638 of MU006001.1, forward strand.
CAGCCACTACCAGCCTCATGACTATCAAGATTGATGGACTGTCGCTGAAAGCCGATGACATTGGCTTCTGGTTCCGCACTCGCTCAGGTCTTTTGCGCTTTGCCGATGAAGGATTAATCTCGTTTGCCATGGACGAGCGTGGGCTGGATGTTCACCTTGACGTTGAATTTGGCAAAGAGCGTCTCGAGAACATGATTGAACTAAAAGATGTGCGCGTGCACATCCATAAGTTCAATTACAAGATGCGGCAATCCAAATTCCGCTGGGTGGCCTTCCTCCTCAAACCCATCCTTCGGCCGTTGTTGCGTAAAACCATGGAGCATCAGATTGCCTCTGGGCTGGCCGACTTCTTCCACGCAGCCAACCGTGAGGTTGTCTTTGCCAGGGAGCGTCTCCGGGCAACCAGAATTAGCGATCCGAACGATCTCATGACATTCATCCGGGCCGTCATGGCTCGACTGACACCCGAAGAAGACCCCGATTTGTACACCCGGGTGGGTGTTGCGGCGCCCCATGGTGGAATACGGTCGAGGGCGGAGAATGTGTTTGCCGGAAGGTATGCGCCTGGGTCAATGGTGAAGGTGTGGGAGGAACAAGCATCGAGGGCTCGGGAGAGGCTGGATGATGGGGAACAGGGAGGATGGCGGAATGACATTTTTGACGTGCACGCGCTGTCTATGGGATGAGAGTAATGCTTAAAGCTTGTTAATAGTCTACTCTGTATCTTAACTGTAACCTAGTCCCAACTGTCATCTGATTGTGCATCGGTGACGCGTGCGGGTGCACCCGAGAGGATTGTTTCTACGCGTCGTAGGGGAAAACTGGCGTTTTCGACCTCGCACACCAGCAAGGATGAATTTGTTCAGGATACTCGGTATGTTGCAGTGGAACAGCGGTCGCGGGAGGGTAAGCTGATGGAAACGCAGGCGATCTGTCGCATTTGGCGTCGATTGTCATCCTTCTCATGAAGATGAAGAGCTCCAGCGTATGTGCTCTAGAATCAGGATGCGGCAAAGTAATAACTAGTGATAGAGTGCATCAGGCATCTCATTCAAGTCGCAACTGCTCTACCTCATGGTCTACATAACACGCTATCTTGGTAGGTATGCGGCCGGTTCTACGAACAATCTAACAGTATAGACCTCTTCTGGACCAACCCGACCAGGAGCCTCTGGAATACAACGTTCAAGATAATCTTCATTGCCTGCCAGTCATATGTGGTCTACCTCATGCTTGCCGACTACAAGCCCACGCACGATCCCAATCAGGACACTTTCCGAGTCGAATTCTTGCTGGCCGGGGCTGCCGTTCTTGGCGTTGCGTTGCCGCCAAAGTACATGATTACAGAGGTGGGTTTGAGTCTTCTGTGTACTCAACCTTGGGCTAACGGGATAGATGTTGTGGGCCTTTTCTATTTGGCTTGAATCGGTAGCCATTCTTCCTCAGCTCTTCATGCTGCAGCGTACGGGCGAGGCGGAGGCCATCACGACGCACTACATCTTCGCTCTCGGTGCTTATCGTGCGCTCTACATTCCGAACTGGATCTACCGCCACTTTGTCAGCGAACATATTGAGCCGATTGCCGTCGTGGCTGGAATCATCCAAACCGTGCTGTACTCGGATTTTTTCTACATTTACTGGTCAAAGTAAGTGCTACCTCTGCGGCCACGGCACAGACTAACAGTATATAGGGTGCTTCAAGGGAAGAGGTTCAATTTGCCGGTATGAGGCTGGGCGAGGGGATTCAAGGGTGTTTGTCAAGCGTAGAACAGCCTGGAGTTTTCATAACCAACGTGTACCGCACGAAGTAATATTTCCTCTTCTCCCACTCTTTCAAGGAGAGGAAGGGTAAGCAGGCGGAGCTCCCTCTGCCCTCCCATTTCCCCCCTGTAGAGGCATGGATTGGTGTAGCCAAACAGGGTGAATAGGAAGGGTGATCGTTTTCATGGAGGGAAGAACTCAATGGATGGGGAAGAGATGACAGTCCCCGAGTTTTAGCCGCCCCACATGGTGTCGCGGGGACACGTCAATGACAACAAGTCCTCGAACGCCCCACCAAACCCCTCCCTCCACGAGATCACAATGTCAACTCGCGCCAGAGCAGGAAAATTTCAAAAGGCCAAACGCGGCGGTGGCCGTCAGTTCACAAAGGGTCTGCGACCCGTCGATGCCGATGGCGTAGAGAAATCTATCTGGGCAGAGCCTTCGTCTTCGGAATCGTCATCAGAAGAAGACTCGAGCGACAGCGATAGCGAAGAAGACAGTGAAGAGGATTCGGACGAAGATTCTAGTTCAGAAGAAGATGCGCGCGCCAAGCAGGCGGAAAGGACTCGCGAAGAGCGCAGGGCTGCGGCCAAGGCAAAGAAGGAGGCGGCCATTAAAAAGAAAGCTGGTAAGCCCGCCGTAGGGGACATGCCGACTAGCGACGAGGAGAGCAGCGAAGAAGAGGATAGCAGCGATGACGAGGATCCCAAAGCAAATGCAAAGGCTCCTGCTGCCAAAGCAAAAGCTCCCGCCGGTAAAGAAACTGCAGCAAAGAAAAATGGTGCCAAGCCGGAACTGTCACGCCGAGAGCGCGAGGCACTAGCGTCTGCGCAAGCTAAGCAAAGATACCAGAAGATGCATGCCGAGGGCAAGACAGAAGAGGCGCGTGCGGACTTGGAGAGACTTAAGCTTGTCCGGCAACAGAGGGAAGAAGCGGCTGCACGTAAAGAGGCAGAGAAGCAGGAACGGGAGCTGATTGACAAGGAGAAGAAGGAGCAAATGGCTCGGCTAGAGAGACAGATGGAATTAAAGGCCAAGAGAGGTGGTAAGGGGGCGAAAAAGGGCGGAAAGTCATAGTGTTCTTTTAACATTGTTCCATTGCTAAAGGGTTTGTTTCTACTTGCTCTACATGTCGATACTGCATTGATAACAGCACCACTCTTGTCGCGCAAATTGAGTGTCGGATGTTGTTACGTGAAGTCAATTTCGTCATCCAAAGAGGGAAGTCGATGAAAATTTGCGGGGGAGGGGCAGTGTGCGACCCTAAGTAATGTTGCAACCCTAGGACAGCCCTGGACCCCTGACAGCGACATTTGAGCGACAGTTCACGCATTTGACGCTGACAATGGCCGAACTCGATCCCAAGTACGATCGCTACGACTACCCCACCATCTCGGCCACCACGCAGCCCGGCCATCCCGGCCATACGACCAACGAGCAAGATGCGGCCGTCCACCAGCTGCGCTCGATGCTTGAGCAGGAGGGGTACAAACAGAGACTCGACACTCTGACGCTGCTGCGTTTCCTGCGTGCCCGCAAGTTTGACGTGCAGGCGACTAAGAAGATGTAAGTGGAGAGGCTTTTTGCATACACGACGCTGACCCCCGACAGGTTTACGGAGTGCGAGAAGTGGCGAAGCGAGTTTGGAGGCGGCGTTGATCAGCTCGTCAAGACATTTGACTACAAGGAGAAGCCGCAAATGTTCCAGTACTATCCGCAGTACTACCACAAGACGGACAAGGACGGCCGCCCCGTCTACATTGAACAGTACGGCAACCTCGACCTCAATGCCATGCGCAAGATCTCCACCGACGAGCGCATGCTGCAGAACCTCGTGGTCGAGTACGAGAAGGTGGCCGATCCGCGCTTACCTGCCTGTTCCCGCAAGGCCGGCTCTTTGCTTGAGACGTGCTGCACCATCATGGACCTAAAGGGTGTTGGCATCACCAAGGCCGGTCAGGTAAAGCAATACGTCCAAAAGGCGTCGGCTATCAGCCAAAACTATTATCCAGAGAGGCTCGGTAAGCTCTACATCATTAATGCGCCATGGGGATTTGCCTCCTTCTTCAGCATGATCAAGGGGTTCCTGGATCCCGTCACTGTAGCCAAGATCCACGTCTTGGGCAGCAATTACCAGACGGAGCTTTTGGCCCAAGTGCCAAAGGAGAACTTGCCCAAGGCGTTTGGCGGCTCATGTGAGTGCCCTAACGGGTGTGCGCATAGCGATGCCGGGCCATGTATGTATTATCATAGTTTATTAAGAACTACTGACTGTTTGCAGGGCAAGAGGCTGAGTGGCTTAAGCCGCAGGGAAACACCATCAACAACACGGCAGGCGAGATTGTCCAGGGTCAGCCGGATGCCAAGGCCGGCGCAGGCACGACGACTTTGGAACAGCCCGTGGGCCAAACGGCTCCCGCTGCTCAGTAGGGCTTCTTTCAGTAGAAATGCAAGTGGTATGAACAGAACAGGCACATGGGACTTTGACCTAGACAGAATTGGGCGAATTAATGCTGATACACTATTCCAAGTCTCTTTCCAAACTTGGAGCATCGCTCTTTCCTTTTCAGACCAATTCACCTTATCTACCTACTGCGGGTTTACTGTTGACTCTCTCATCCAGGACAATGGCTACTCCGTCCTCGGACGTTCGTTTGGAAGACCAACTGCCTCTCCCACCCCAGCCGGCTTTCATTCGTTCTCATGGTCTCCGTCGTCACTCCTCTTCGCCGAATATGCACGAGCGGCGGTCTTTTCCCCTGCCTTCTCCGACGATGTCTTCGGATCTGAAGGTCAGGCGGAGCTTGATCTTTGAACCGGGTGGACAGCCTTTGGATAAAGTTGCTGGGAAGCACACATCTGAGAAGGATGGTCAGCAGCTTCCTCCGGCTTCGGTATTTAGGCTGGAGAGTTTGACTGATTGGGGGACAGGCCAACGGCATATTGATGAGTTTGAACCGGGACAGTCGTTCGTAATGCCGCGGTATGATGGAGTTGATTCGGATGGGTGCTCGCCTGTCCTTTGGTCGGAGGATCTCCAGGCGCCGAGCACACCGGAGCGATGGTCCCGTCATTCTCTTGAGGATGATGAGATTGGAAAGCTGCCCCTCCCAGAACGTCCACTAGTCTCGCCGTCGCATTTTGAGCTTGTTGATCCAGATGTTGTCGACATTGGAGATATTGATGGGAGGCAAACACCGCGCACGCCTGCCCTGTCTACTCCATCGCCGAGTGAAAGGATGAGAAGGATCAACCAGACGATTGAGGAGATGATGGCTGATCTGAGGGGGTGTTGCGTTTCTCCATCATCGGTGGAACTTCCTGATAGGAGCAATCGTTCTGTTGAGGAGAGTAGGTCTTATACGTCAATGGATCGAAACGAACTGGATAATACACCTTTGGCTATCAGCTCTTCGACGCCAACACTCCCGTCCCTGATCGAGGATGATGGGAGTTCACCTGCAGTGTTGATCACACCAACGAGGCGCAAGAGACCGGTGCAGTCTCTTGATGAAGAGTCGTCGCCTGTGGATAGCGGTCGTTGTTGCCCTGATTACTCCGAAGGCTCTTCGGTGATGAGAAACGACTGCTACCATGATGAGCAGGAATTGAACTCGTCTCCTCCTTTGGCGACGAATACTGGTTATGATGATTTTGGATATACTGGATACTACCAGGACTACTACTCCCAATCAGAGTCATGGGAGAGCTGGAACTGGCATAAGAACTTGGACAATCGTCGTGGGTGCTACCAAACCTCGGATCATGGCAATATTAATTCTACAGTATTTTATGGTTCCGAATGGGGCCAGGGTGCACCATCAGCCTCTGCACCTCACTCGGCCCGTCTAGGCAGCAGGCGCCGTCCCCCTGCGCAACCTCTCCCAGGATTGAAGGAAGAATCGAGCGAGGAGTTGATTGCATTCAATAAGGTCGACCCAGCCAACGTGGCTACTCAGTCCCGGCATGTCGAGCAGGACGTTGAATTCGATTGGAGAGATGGTATTTGGAACGCTCACGCTCGGAGGCAGGATAATGATGTCGTTGTCGTGCAAGATCAATCCGACCAAACGCCTGCAGAGAAGAGTCGCACGAGACGCTGGGTGGAGGTTTTGAAGCTGCTCATCGTCCGCCTCTTTCGCCTTAGGAAATATACACGCCAGCCTGAGAAGTCTGTCTGTCAGCAGCATGAACCCTCTAATCAGAACACTACCATCCACGGAGAGACCACCAACACTGTCGTCTCCCGGAACTCGTCGAGAAGCAAGAACCCTCTTCTTCATGGCCAAAACGTCACCGTCACCCCTCCTCCACCGACCTTTTCATCCCGCACTTTTTTCCCAGGAGACCGATATCCTACCAGCAGCCTTTTAATCATGCCTCTTCCCACGCCGCCTCCAATGGCTCATTGTCGGGATACCGTTTACGAAGACGATGGGGATGACTATGGGTTCAAGTCTCGTTGGAGCCCCGATAGTAGTAGTGTTAGTAGCGAGTTTTTTGGATGTGGTGTTTGGAGAATCAGGGAGAGGGTTGGGGGATTGGTGAGGAGGTTGTAGGAAATTAGAGATTTGGATTATAGGGTAGGGTATTGGGTATTTAATTTTAAGGGTGTGGGACGTTTTGTTGATGCATTTTTTTCTGTGGTCGAAATATTGTGTAGTGGTGAGATTATCAGCCTTGCCGTCGAATGTCTTGGGAGATTGCCTGAAAGGTGGTAAATTTATCAGCGCGCCCACGTCTTTAGACGAAGTTTTCCCCGCGCAACTTGAAACTTCTTCGTGAGGATGGCATGTCAGTGGAGCATTGTACTGTTTGTATCTTGTGAGGTTTGGAAATATGATGTTTGATGTTTAGGAGAAGAGTTGGATCAAATTTGGAGGTTATCGGTGGGTTCAGCGTAGGACAGGGGTAACCGTGGGAAGACATTTCTTCCCACATACAGTAGTTTGTGGGTTTCGCGCTGGTTAGTGTGACGCTAGTGTCAACCATTCGCACCGGACGGCCTGTTATACCCATTAAAGTTGGAGGTTGCTACCCATTTGAATTCCCCAGGCTCATTGATAACAAAAATCACAATAGGTTTGAGAGCCCAATCCCAAGGAGACATACCCCCAATTTAGCAACGCCCTTCCAGGGCGAGGTACGGTTGGGTATCTTGGAACGGGTGATGTAGAACTAAGGTTCAAAAGCGCGCTCGACCGCAGAAATTTTACACGATACCTCAGTTTCACACCGCACCTTCGTCAGTTTCCTATAGAGCGAGAAGGTACATAGTCTCACATTATCGTGCGTGAATCCACTTCGAAAAGCCACACGGTGCTTTGCCCTCGACGTCACCCACACCTCCTATTACTCCAGATCCGCTGACCACGGACTTTTTTCGAGGGCTTGCGAGGGCGTCTCACTCTCCGCCACCCCAGCCCTCCCAGCTTCTACTACCAGCTCAGCCCTATACGCCGACCATGAATCCTTCGAGACATTCCAACACAAAAACCGTGCCTCAACCACACAGCCAACAGCCCTCAAGTCAGGTATAATACTTCCTACAACCTCATAACAACCTCAGCCCGCTCAAAGATCCCCCACAAAATCATAACACAGATTCAACAAAAAGAGTATCAAGTAGGTATCTATGCACAATCCCTATCCCAATCCATCCCCAGTTCATTACATTACAACCTATCATTCGCGTTAGCATGCCTCCTATATCCCTCTCAGCAGCACTTACACAATCATTATCCTGCTTCTGCGCAGGCACGCCCATTTCATCAAATGTTTTTGGGCCCTTTTTCGGTGGGGGAGCTGAGGGAGCAGTTGAAGGCGCAGCCGAAGGGGTAACCGAAGGCGAAGGCGAGGGTCCCACCGAATGTGGCGGCGGCCCGGTAGAGTGCGGACCCAGGATCGGATACGCACTTGATTGGGCTCCTGATGAAGAAGGCACGTCCACCCTGCCCGTACTCGTGCCTGGGCGAGAATGCATATCCATGCTTGGTGTTGAGGCCGAGGTTACCAGTCCCCCGCCAACGGGCGGAGGAGACATGGACGCCAAAGGCCTGGGACCGTGCCATGATGCCGTAGCCGGTCTGGAATCGTGCATGGGCGGGGGATCGAGGGTTGGCATGTTCCCGGTTTGGGGAAGTCTACCTCCTCCCATGCCGCCCGCAGACGGTTTTAGAGGCGCAGCGAATCCAAAATCTAGTCCTGCTGCTTCGGGAATGGAATGTTGTTGTGGAGGGGCTGTGTTTGTCCTTTGAGGGGCAGGAAGGATTGAGGGACCGGTAGGGTAAGCTGCTTGTGGAGGTAATTGAGATTGCGGTGGTCGCTGTTGCTGTTGGATGGTTGCCGGACCGCTGGCTACGCGAGGGCCACGCGGACCGCGCACAGGCTGCTGCGAGTGCATAAGCGGTCTGCTGGCTGGCGCGGGGGATATTGGCTGCCCCGCGTGAGGTCGGTTCTGCACCATCTGCGGAGTGGCCGAGTTGGAGCGCACGTCGGGGTTCAGGGCAAGGGTGGAGCTGGGACGCATTTTCGGCTCAACGGCCGTTGCGGGTCGCATTGACGATGGGTTGAAGAACCCTCCCACTGGACCTGTTCTCCTGGGCTCTGGCAAGGGCGAATCGTCCATTGGGTAGGGTGTTGGGTCCACGTTGGGAGGAGCGGATTCGAGAGGATAGGCCAGACGGGACTCTGGACCTGCTGGTCGCGGCTGTTGGAAGCGGGCTGGACGTGCCATGCGCATGGAACCGTGCTGGCTCTTGATGCGGGTGATGGCAACGTTCATGTGGTCTTTTTTGTTGAGAACCTGCGATCTGCTGAGGCTTTCCAGCCGCTGCCGGGCATCCTCGTTGCCATGCTTGGAAGCCTTTTCGTACCACATGGTCGCTCGCTTCAGATCGACGGCTACGTACATGCCGATTTCGTAGAAGTAGCCCATGGCGAATTCAGCCGTCGGAAGTCCGGTGTGCGCCGCCCTTTCGGCATATGTGTAGGCGAGTTCCTCGTTTTTGGGGAACAGACCCTCGGCACCGACGAGGAACCACTTGCTGAGGGCCATGTCGGCCTGGGCCTCGCCCTGACGGGATGCCAGCGCATTGTAGTGCATGCTCAGCGTTGGGCTAAACTCACAGTCGAGGCTGCCGAGTTCGTAGGCGGAGCCCATCTGCAGTTGCGCTTTGGCAAACTTGAGATAAGCCGCTTTCTCAATGAACATCTTGGCCTGGCGCTCGTCGTAAGGCAACAGATGGTCGGGCACATGGATCTGAGGCAGCTGGCGCGCGAGCAGCATGCCATACACGTATGCGCCCTGGGCGGCATTCTCGTCGGCCGCGATTGCGCTGCGCCGGATCAGATCGATGCCGAGACCCGTGTCCTGCGGCTGGCCGAGCTGGCCGCGCAACGTCAACATGCCCAGCCGGTAGCAACTTGCCGCGTCCCCGGCCTCTACGCCACGGTGGTAATGGCGCAGGGCCTTGACAGGATCGTTGTAGCTTTCGTACAGCATCCCGATGCGGTACTCTGCCCTCGCATAGCCCCGGTCGGCCGCACGCGAGTAGCAGCGAAAGGCCTCCTTCTTGTCCTCTCTCTGCCCAAAACGACCCCATTCTAGCCACATGCCGCGCAGAAACTCTGCTTTGGGGTGGTGCTGGTCGGCAAGAAAGGTGACAATGTTCATGGCGTCAACCTTCAGCTGATGCTCGACACGCGGCGTGCCTGGACGGGCGGCGAGCGGCTTGGCGGCGACGATGCGCTCCTCATTATCGGCGCAGATTCCAACGTAAACCAGCGTGTCGGCAGCCCAGGCCAGCTGCATCTCGGCGTCGTTGGAACTCAGCACGAAGCCGCGCGCCTTCTCCAGCGTCTCCTCGAGCTGCTCGTCGCTGGGCGGTACGTTTGGCGGCGGGTTTACAAGACGGGGAAACGGCGAGACGCTCGCCACGTCGTTTGCTGTTGCTGTAACGCGGTTGGAGAAGCCGTTGCGCTGGCCATCAAGACTCAGGTCACGCAGACCATCCTGTATGTGGTTGGACATGTCGGGCTTGATGCTGGAAGAGTCAGCCAGGAAGCTGCTAGAGGACAAACTGCTCACCGCTGCGGCTCAGGCTGCGCCAACACGGGAGCTGGGCGCGAGTAGTTGTCGGCCACCGTAAGAGGCCCCTGCGCTCGTCTCCACACCGTCGACATGAGCGTGGAATGTTGGCCGTCAGGCGCCTTCTTTGTACGTTCCAAGTCCCTCTCCGTGTCTTGCTCTCGCTGTCTCTGGGCGCTTTTCAAGACTTGATGTTGAAACACTGCAACCGCTTTTCAGTCACGTGACGGTTTGCGGTATCATGCTGTCATCGCCGTGGGCTTGCTGCGGCGTCCGATTGGCCGGTGACGTTGGTGCCAATCTCGGAGACATCCAAGAATAGCCTGCCAGGCTGAAACGCACAAACTTCTAGAAGACTTCTGGGATGATACCCAAGTGGGCTGATGACAACCTCTGCGGGTTCTCGCTGCATTACTACACGATACAGCCGGCATGTAGAGATATATATAGCCCACGGTATCGTACAAAAACATTAGAGCAATACTCCTACACTACCTGTAAAAGTCAAACTTGTCTCCCTCCCCGGTTCCCTTCACCTGGCTGGTGTATGCGTCTTCGAGGTCCTGCTGGATGATGTTGTATCTGTTTTTGCGAACGGCGCGGAGGCCGGCCTCTTGCATGATGGCGGCAATGACGGCGCCGGAAAGGGGATCGTTGCGAACAATGAGCGAATCGAGGTCGACCTCGGGCGAGAGCGACATCTTGGAAGCAATGGTGGAGAAGATTAGCCGCCGTTCTCTGCGGTCCCGTAGCGAAGGAAACTCGATCTTGCGATCTAGACGGCCAGGCCGCAGCAGCGCCGGGTCCAGCGTATCGGCGCGGTTCGTGGCCATGATGACCTTGACGTTGGAAGTCTGGTCGAAGCCATCCATCTGATTCAGCAGCTCCAGCAGGATGCGCTGCACCTCGCGATCGGCGCCCGTCTGGGCGTCAAAACGCTTGGTCGCAATGGCATCGATCTCGTCGATGAAGATGATGGCTGGACTGTTCTCACGCGCCATGCGAAACACGTCGCGCACCATTCGCGGGCCTTCGCCGAGGTATTTTTGCACAAATTCGGAGCCGACGACACGGATAAACGAGGCTGTCGTACTGTTGGCGACGGCTTTGACCAGCATCGTCTTCCCCGTTCCTGGCGGCCCGTACAGAAGCACGCCGCGAGGCGGATCTATGCCAATTTGCTTGTACAGCTCGAACTGCGTCAGCGGTAACTCGACGGCCTCGCGGATCTCTTGCTTCTGCATGTCCAGGCCTCCGACATCAGCGTACGTCACATCGGGCTTCTCGTCGCGGCCGAGCATGGCAATGCTGGAGTCTGCCTCGGGCGGTAGGATATCGACAAGGCTGTTGCTGTGACGGTGCAAGGCCACAGTCGACGATGGCTTTAGAAGCTCGCGATCCAAAGTGCTGAGGATGCGGACGACATAATTGCTGCCGGTGCTGCTTTGCACGATGCCCGTGTTGTTGTCAATCGCCTCCATAAACTGCCCAATCACCAGCGGCACGCTCTGGATGCGCTTGATTTCTTCCTGAGCCCGCACCAGCTCCCGCTTCAGCGACCGCTGCTCGTCCTTGATGTATTCCTCCTGCAGCCGGATGTATTCTAGCTGCCGCTGCAGCTTCTTGTAGCTGACATACTGGTCGCCCGAATCTGTCAAGTCATCCATGCTGGCCGCATCGGGCATTTGTGCGTGGGGCGCGACAATTGTGGACGTCGAAATTGTGTCTGCCGCGGCCATGTTGGGCGTTTGCAGATGTTTGAGTGTTGGTTGATGTCGTTGTCCCTTGCTGTGCAGCCTGAGGCATGAACCTCGTTGAGCCTGAGGCATTCGGGTGTCACAGCTGTCACATCGTTACGTCATCATCACAATCAGCTTCAACATCACACAGCAAGACAGCTACGTATCGTACACCGTTCCAGTAGACTACGTTTTCCCGTCCCAACAGCCTACGCCATGCCAGATCAGCAGCCCACCGCGATCCCATCATGGCAGCCTACATCTGTAGTCTACTAAACGAATCCATTCCCCACCAACGCCACCTTCCTTGCCTCCTCCCTGCGCTTTTCGTTCCCGCGGATAAGTTCCTGACGCTCCATGTTCTCCTTCTGGGCGGAGCTAAGAGCCGCAAGATGGCTATCGTCAAGTTCTGTTGCCGTAGCCCTAGCCAATTGTGTAGACAGAACATCCAGAGCCTTGACCTCCAACTTCTCTCGTTCGAGTGCGTTCTGGGCCTCGCTTTTCACGCGCTTCTTCTTAGCAATGCGGACCTCTTCTTCCTCTTGCACTGCCAACTCCTTGCGTTTCTTCTCGAGGGTTTCGGCGCGTCGGGCCTTGGCTTCGAGGTAGCGCACACTGTGGCCCTTGAGCTTCTTTGATGCGGGCGTGGTAGTTGTAGTGGATGTGTCGACAGATTCAACACCGCCGATTCCCGCAGGAGGCGTCGTGAAGAAGAGCACGCGCCCAAAGTCGTCGCATTGGTATTGCCGACGGACATTTGGCGGGATTGAGAGGTTGGCCGTGTCCGGGAGGTTGTACACCTCAATCTGCGGGGGGTCACGATAACTGGGAACGTATCCCGGGCGAGAGGCAGAGTACAGATTGGGCGCGAGGGCCGGACTGGGAGACTGAAAGCCTTGGTTCATCATGGGCATGCGAGAAGCCTGCAGCTGCGGGTGCTGCGAAGAGATGGGAGTGGCCTGTGTCGAAGGCTGTCGCTGTAGTGGCATCGCGGCTGTTGTTCCGTAGTGGATTGGTTGTGCGCTTGGCGGCCTACCCACCGGACGAGCGCTTGAAGGAGCTATAGATGCGCGTGGCTGATACGGTGCGAGCGCGGCGATTGGGGTCTGCCGCTGAGGAGAAGGCATTTTTGGTGGAGGAGGGGGACTGGGTTCAGGTGGAGGGCTATCACGTTCCCCTCGCGGTCTGCGGTGAACAGCACCAATCTTTGGAGGCGCACCTTCAGCTCCCCACGTGACTTTGGGCATCGGATCGGTCTCTTTTTGCTCGTCTCTGAGCAGATAGGCTATCGGGGAAGGTTGCTTCTTCATTTTCCGTGGGTGATCAAAGAGGTCCATTTCATAGTCCTTGTCCCTCACCTCGTCTGGCAGGCAACTAGCCCAAGTTTTGATCTTGTTGAAGTGGTGCTGGGCCTCGTTGTAGCGCGCCTCGCACACATACACCTCGATCCCCTCTGGCAGACCCCGCGGCCGGCCCTTGAAGAAGCGCGTGTAAAACATTACAAAGCACTTGCCCTCAATCTCCTCGATATTGTGGTCTCGGTAGCGGCCCGTCTTGACCACTTCCTTGGGAAAAAAGTGTTTGTCAAAACGGTGCACCGTCTGCTCGGGACGATAATACCAGCACACGTTGACCACGTTCTGCCCGCCGGGGGCCTTAAAAGTGCGGTACACCTGGGCCGGGATGGGCTTAGTGAGGTCGTTTGCGTTCTGGATATGCACCCAGTCACCGACCTTGTACAGCTCCCCGTTGTGCAGGATGCCGTTGGGCATCGGAATCTTGCCCTCGTCGTCGGCAAAACTGTCGTCTGGCTTGGCCATTTCGCTGTCATACAACCTGCCAGCCTCGACCTGCAGAGCAACCGCATGCTTGAAGCACTGCGAGTCATCGGTATTATACGCCTTTGCGTTGTTGAACATGAGATTCACGTCAGACATAAAGTCTTCTACCGTCCTGTACTTCTTTCGCTTCACTTTACGTTTGAGAAGATCATAGGCCATTGGATTTCGGATCTCTGCATAGTACTCTGGCATCGCCTGCTTGTCAGGAAGCCGGTCAAAGTCCCTTATCATCAGCTGGCCGCGGGAGTTCTTAGGTTTGCGCAGCCCCTTGAGTATGGCCATGATACGGGCTTCATTTGGAGTAAGAAGCCGGGGAGGCCTGGCTCGCGACTTTCCCTTATCCGGGCCGTCTGCCCCTGCTCTCCTGGACATGGAACCGCGCGGTCCCCGGCGCTTCTTTGGCTTCCCCTCATCGTCCAGATCGGGCTCGTCCTCGTCATCTTCTTCGCCCTCCTCGTCTGTATCCTCCTCACCATTTTCCGCATCGGCCTCTTCAGCCGGAACGTCCTCAAACGCTGGAATCTTGCCCAGATTTGGGAGGACAGCGACGTCCTTTGTGATGACGCCCTGCTTGACCAGCAGCTGCAGCTGTTTTTCCAGCTGCTCCTTGATCACGAGCGCGTCCTGGAACGCGCCGCTGGCTGGCTTATTAAATACCTGCGCGTTATGAGGGATAAGGGCAAAGTCGCGAACAAACTCTTTGAAGTCTTTGTACGCGCGCGAGTTGATTTTGCTCTTGATCGTGCTCAACGCGACAGGCTCCTTGATGGTATCGTAGTATTCTGGAATCAGCCGTTTGTTGACTTTACGTTGGAATAATTTGGACGGATCCTCGCCGTCTGGAGTGCGATAGTCGTAGATGGCGTTCAACACTTTGGTCATGGCGGCCCACATGGGTTCCGCCACGCCATCTCCCGTCGCACTCTGCTCCCGTGCAGCCGCCGGCGTGCTGCTCAACGACTTTTCGCGTCCTCTCGTACTTCGTCTCATTGCTCTCTCGATACCGCGTCTTGATTTAGGAAGACAACATGACCGGCACGTGACGTGATGTATATGTGAACTGCGGAAGCGGGGCGGGCCGTCACGTCAACGTCACTTTGCCGTGACAATGGTGTCTTTCCCGCACGAGTTACTGGATCATGGGAACTTGTGTAGACTATTGAGACAATTCGTCAGGCCCATTGTGCGTGATTCCTAACGCAGCGTCAGTCGGCCGCGATCGAACGGGTGGCACGGACCACTTTGATGTCACCGAGTCCGAGTAGATATGCATGACCAGATAGTCAGGTTTTTACAATATCCACATCCTTCCAACATCCTTCCAATATGAAGCTCCGCGTGCGTGGCCCCCAAGGCACTTCCACGATCGAAATTGAAGACACTTCAACATGGCACGACCTACTGCAGCAGATTCGGGAAAGCACCGGTGTGAAGACCGACTTCGACCTCAAATATGGCTACCCCCCGCAGGCACTGAACACGGAGAGCATTGGCGGTGGTGTACAGTTACGTGACCTGAAGGAAGACCTCAACGGAGAGCAGCTTACCGTGGAGCCGCGTAGCATCCAAGCCAGCCTCTCCAAACCTCTACCGCCAGACGCAGGCATAGCCATACCAACAAAGCCTCTGCCATCTACAGGAATGGCAGTCCCTCGCAGACACGTAGCAGGCGACTTCCCAGGAGAACAAGGCAAACCTCTTCAAAGCTCAAGCGTGGAACCACCCGTCGTTCCCATGCCGGCGATGCAAGGTGTGTTGACACTGCGTATCATGCCAGACGACAACAGCTGTCTTTTCCGCTCCGTGTCATCAGCAGTCTATGGGAACAGCCTCGACGGCATGACGGAGCTGCGCGGCATAGTGACGCAAGCCATCAAGGATGACCCCGAGCTGTACTCGGCAGCGATTCTTGGCAAGCACCCTGCGGAATACTGTCGCCACATTTCCCGCGAGGATTCCTGGGGCGGATACATTGAGCTGCTCGCGCTGAGCAAGCACTTCGATATGGAGTTTGTGTCCATTGATGTACAACGCCTGCGTGTGGACAAGTACAATGAGGGGAAGCCGAAGCGGTGTTTGTTTGTGTGGAGTGGCATCCACTATGATGTTATTGCGCTTGCGGAACATGAGGGCGCAAATCCAGAGGATGATCGCAAAGTCTTTGATGTTATCCATCTTGATAACGACGAGGAGGAGGATGGTGGAGTGTTAGAGGCGGCCCTTTGGTTGTGCAAGGAGCTGCAGAGCAGACACTATTATACCGATACGGCAGGCTTCAGCGTCAAGTGCAACACGTGCGACGAAGAGGGTATCGGTGAGGGATGGGCTAGGAAGCATGCCAGAGAGACGGGACACGCAGATTTTGGGGAGGGAGGATCTTAGTCGTGCTCTGGATATATACCGGCCTTTCTAAAGAGGCAAATCTCCGAGAACACTTGAGACTATGGAATACACAGGGCGTCACAGCATTGCCCACATTTTAAGATGGACTTAGATCAGAATGTGAAGTATTTCTTTGTGTATGAAGGAGCGTGTGTGACTTTGAACTACTTGCGGAGAGTTTACGTGCATGCCCCGTGGACCCACTCTGGGTCGGACCGCATTCGCCCAGGTCACGCGCTAGCATCGCAAGGAGAAACTCTCTTGTGAGGTAGCAAACATTGCGAGGTCTTTGATACCAGACAACCCTCACGGATTCGACGCCAAACTCTTAATACAATATATTCTCCTTTCCGACTTGAATGAACAACTTGAAGATCCTAGCCCTTGGCGATGACTAATTTCATAAACTTAGGTAGCGCGAAACTCTGGCATTTGAATGAATCTTCTTTCATGATTATGCCTATTCCAAACCCGATCGTGGACAAGTTTGGGAGAGATCTCGCAAGAGGAGCCAGACTCCGCGCACGAGAGATAGGTTGTACAATTGCAGAATAAGAATCAATGGCGCTCTCTGTTGGCATGAGGCCTCTTGCTATGAGCACGTTGGCATATCGCTGCATTTCCATTGACATGTAATGTTGCGATCCTGGTTCGTTCGAGCAAGACCTGTTGTGTAACACCATTGTGGTACACTGGTATGCAGGTTGACAAGCTGTGTTATGATCATCCCCAACAGGGAAGATAAGCACGCATGGGGTTCAGCCCTAATTAATAGAGGCCCCTGTGATAGAATCAATCTGTACTGCGACGGAACTGTACACCACGCTGGTTACACTCTCTCGATCTGTTTCCATTTGTGCGCATGACGCCAACTCACTGAACATCACGTACATTCTCGCTCAATCTGTTCCTTCAACAGGACTGCGGTCCTGGCGGAACAACCGAGGTAACTAAACCTATCTACTTTTTGAAGGCAAAGGCCCGATTCGTCCATAGATGTGAAAAGCAGCAACAGGAATAAGCTCTCGCTGTATACATTACAAAACGTCAGGCGTGTGCTGCGGCTAGCGGATGTCCATTGAATGCTGCATGTTTGGGAAGAGTTGTAATTCTGCAATCGATGCGTACCAGCCTGCATTGTGTATGTATATTATGACAGCTCACATGATAAACAAGCTTCGTGTCGAGTCAAGCTCCGAGCGCCACTTACTTAGCAGTAATGCACGTAATCATTCGGGCATTTAACACAAACAAAAGCATTTGCAAGCCATTACCAACAGCTCCAGGCTTGGCGCTCTAGCCTCTTCCTTGGATTTGTTGCCGAAGCCAGCAAGAAGCGACATCGACATATCTTAACTTGGTCAATAGTCGAGGAGTGCTCTGTTGCAGAAGCCTGATGGTTTGCTTATTGTCACACGCAGTAAACGTGTCCGTCTTCGACAGATTTAACCCGATTGACTTAATGAGCCGAACAATTTGAAACTGTCGGCCCACTAAATTTTGCAGGGCATAAAATTCTGCCTCCGTACTTGGGGTGGTGACAATATTTTGCTTCTGTGAGCCCCAGTCGATCGGCGTCTCAAATAATTCAATCAGCCACCCTTGCGTAATTTTTCTGTCCACTGGATCATCGGCAAATGATGCATCGCCGAATGACTGGATTTCAGGTACATGCAGCGAAGGGGGTCCGAACTTTAGGGAGTAGTCCGCCGTCGATTTTAGGTATGCCAAACAACGATATGCTTGTTTTAAATCACCATTTGTCGGTTTATGCGCTTTTCTTTCCAGCATCCCAACTGTGTATGCCACGTACGGTCTTGTTGATACTGCCGCATATTGAATTGACCCGACAATCTGCTGATACAGGGTGCGGTCCGCCGGATCATATCTAGTTCCTTCCTTTGCTACGCTGCTAGTCCGGATCCGAGTCTCATCCTTCCCACTTGATTTCAAGAACTTTGTTGCGATCTTATCGATATAAACTGTTTGATTGATGAAAATCTCTCTTTTTTGTCTGTCTCTTTTGATTTTCAGTCCCAGGAACCAATCAAGTTCACCTAGAGAGCGAAGCTCCACCTTTTTTGCCACTGCTTTGAATAGTTGAATCGCCTCTGCTTCGTGACGTTTGTGGTAGATTGCAACGATGTCATCGACATAAAAGAATACCGTGGCTCTCTTCCCAACAAACAGGCATGGCTCTTCAGGCGCGCTTCTAAGCCCGAACGCTGTGAGGATCTTGCTCAATGTGTCAAAACATAGCTTAGATGACGTCCTCAAGCCATACAGCGCCTTACGCAAACGAAGAATTTGACCTGTTTTATGGAATCCAGGTGGGTTGCGAACATAGACGGTCTTGGTCATCGGTGCATTTACAAACGCATTCACTGCGTCAAATTGAGCGGCCTCAAGGCCGCAGGCTGCAGTAATGCTCATTAGAACTCTGAACACTTTGGCGGCCAGTGTAGCAGAGTATGCATCGTCCTTTGTCACCGGCTGCATATCTCCCCTTGCGCAGAGTCTTGCCTTAACTTTCTCCAGACAATCGTTGCTATCCATTTTATACATAAAGACCCATCTTACTGGGAGGGCCGGTTGCTTTACGTCCTTCTCTTGACAAACCTCAAAGGTGTTCTTACCCCAAAGTGTTTCGTATTCCGCCCTTGCTGCTTGGCGAAACTCCCTTTCGAATGGATGGTGTTTAAGGTTGTGCCAGTGCTCTGGTGGGGGGGTGGCAAGTTGGAACGGTGGGGTTTCTCCGGCTTGCACCTTATTCCGGTGAAAAAAGATCGATAGTAGATAACCGATGTTGCAGAGCTCGATAATGTTTCATGGAAAGCTGCTCGACTTTTAACCTTCTGGGAGAATATGTTGAGCATTCAGATCAGACTGTCCAACGAGAGTCCCCTTTACCAGTTCCAGTTCCTCATTTGAGTTTGTAGAGATTACGTTTGATGTGCGAGACAATGTAGCAGGCGGTGTGATAAGCGTTTGTTGTTCGTCATGAAGATCGAAAGGCATCACCTCAGTGTCAAAGTCTACTGTACCCTCTTTCTGTGCCTTGGCGGAGACATGTTCGAGGTCTTGAAAATCGACGTCTTCTTCAATCTTGTCAAGTACAAGCTCAACAGTCTTCCGATCTTCTATTGATTGGTGTGGCTCTCGGGTATCGTAAAAGCACTTTTCGTTGAACCATACGTCTCTGACTTTGACTACCCTGTCCAGTTGTGGCAGCCACACGTCAAAGACGTTTCTTGCGGTGACCCCGACAAAATAACCGACCATCGCTTTTTCTTGTAGTTTGTTTAGCTTGGGGATATCTTTCTTTAACACGTATGCCTTGCATCCTGGAACCCTGAGCATAGAATTGTCAGGCTTCTTGCCATGCAACATCCCATATAGCGTTTTCCAGCCTAGCTGCCGTTTCGGGGTTTTATTACGAATTCACGCAGCTAATTCGTACATTTTTGGCCATATCGATTCAGGGATTTTGGATTGGCACATTAGTGCCCTAGTTGCAGTCGTCAAGACACCGCCAGCTCGTTCGGCAACAAAATTGGCCTCAGGGGTTTTTGCTGGAGACACGGAGAGCATAATGCCTTGTGAACGGATGTAAGTCTTGGTATCCTCATCAATTGATCTTTCTCCATCAGTGAACAACTTCGATGGGCTTGTTCCGTGTGGTGTTTGACACCAGGCGATAAACTCTCTGACCACTCGTTGAATTGCTGATTTCCTTGAGGTACACCACACCATGTTGAATTTGGTATACGGATCAGTAAAATGGATCCCATAGCGATGTCCATTGAATGCTTTCGGAAATTCCGTGATGTCAAGGTGGACACTGAAAAGGAGCTTTGGTGTTCGCTCTCTAGAAGCCCTGTTCACTATATTCGTGCTCTTGGCCATAACACATGGCTCGCAGTCCGTGTAGTATGGGGCCGGAAGAGTGTTCAAGACTCCGATACATGAGGTCGACAGTTTCGGTAGAGCCTCCCCGCCTATATGCCCCATCCGAGCATGCCAATCTGGAGTTGGGGCTTGTGGGGTTGCTGCCGAGCAGATCCCGCGGCCCTCGGTTTCCCTAGTCTTAGCGGCTTCCAGGTAATAGAGCCGACATTTTGCAAAGATCTTTGCGTAGTCCTGATTGCCACAAGTGAGCATCCGGCGTTTTGGATCTTCCCATACACCTTTAACTTCTAGTAAATGGCGAGCGACTATGTTAGTCTCCATGTCCGGCACGAACAGTGCATTTTGTAGTTTTATTGCTCTGGGTCGGTCTTCTGGGTCTGTCAAGGTAACTCTTGCCGTTCCAGCACCTCTAACTTCCTTTCCGCTCTGAAGGTATGTCTTTTGGGATACCTCTTGTATAGGACCCTCGAATCTGCTCTGATCGTTGATTACATGAACTTCCGATCCTTGATCGAGTATGACACTGTCGCGCAAACATGCTTCACCACGGTGTGCAGAAATACATGTCGCAAAAACCGTCGGTAATTCTTGATTAGAATTTTCACCTGGTGTGTTTAAACTCTTATCATGTCGATTGGAAGAGTGCCACTTGACAATTTTTTCACACCTCCTCTGCACGACTGGAGGTAGTTTGTTGAAGTTCCTCTTGACTTGTTCTTGGACCGTTGGGCTTAGGGTTCAATTACTTTCAAGATTGAACTTGTCCTTCAGATAATCACACACTCTCCAATGATCAACTTCGCCGCATAGGCACGGCTGAGCCTGCCTTTTGTTTTTTTCCCAGATCCCTTGCGTCATCTGGTCGTGGCCTTTTGTTATTGTTTTCTGACTGTTTGGGGAGAATCTGTTCACCCTTGAACGTCGCGAAGGTGTTTCTTGATAACGAGGAACCTTTGGTACCATGAAGAGCATTATCTGCCAACGACGACCCCAAGGCCTGGACCAATTGCTCGATAGTAGGACGAGTCTCAACATGCGACGGCAACGATTCTTGAGGACTTTAAATGCACCGAATCGGAAAATGTAGGCTACAAAAGGCTACAGTAGAACGTTTGCTCCCTTTTCTTTCAACAAAAACAGGCTTGCCTCCCTTACCATCGGACGAAGTGAGGATATCATCCAGCGTGATGTAGGAGAGCAGTAGTTCCCCAACAGATGAGTTTGTAGGGGGATCCATGGCGGACGCTCTTTTCTTCTATCCTAGCGTGTACCCACGCTTATGGTATCCTTTGCTGTTCAACACCATCCTTGGCCTCTTTTTCCACAAACTGTCTCCTTTTCCCCTTTGTTTACAGTCTACTCTCGCTGTAACGGTACCCGCTATAACAATAATCGCACTAATGACGAGGAGGTCCGCAAAATTAGTGGCCTGTATAGGTTAACAGTACTGTAGCAACTTTCGCTTTAAGAACATTACGTTACAACGATGCTCGTATTGTTGCTCCACTCTAACGCTGTAGCGAGGGTCGACTGTATAATTTTCCAACTTTCGTCTAACATCTCCCAGAATTCACTCGTCAGTACAACCAGGACTGTTAACGAACCTATAAAGAAATCTTGGCACTTTTTCTAGCCCCAGGCACCATTTCACCACCAAACTAGGCGGGATCGATAGTTGGCAACTGAAGCCTGTGGCCAAAAAGGCACCAAGAGATTGTATCTGTTTTTGAACGGCCTTGAGTACAACATGACGTTCAAAAACAAGCAGCTCGGGACGCGCAAGAAAGGAAGACAGACAATGCCACCGGGAAGACAATCTTGCAGCGCCAAAGTAGGTACCTAGACTACGTAGTCCCGAGACATATAGTCTCTTGCGGAGCTCCACAAATATTTATGCCATAGGTTTGGCGTTTCAAGGTCCAGAAAAGTCACGTGATAGCGGCACGACCCGTTCAAAACGAGTCGCCGTCGCCTTTCTGTTGCGAATATGCAGTATATTACGCGTATTATTAGTATTCGGCGCTCGGCTCTCGACTTGTCGTGTCAACTAGTTTTTTCTGTACAGACTTGTATACATACTGGTACATATATACTCACAATTATAACATTTTCTCTTTACGCGTTATTTCAGTCAGGGCGAGGCAATATAGCGCACACTGCACGGCCCTGACAGCCTCAGAAGCGACAAAGTTTTTGCATCCCATTACCACCAACTCTAGCATCGGTACTTCTGTCAACCCTTCTAGTGTTGGGGACGGTACTTTCAGTCCCTCCACACTCTTGGTTTATGCCGACCTCCGAGATCGTTGGACCGATTTGACTATGAACTTTGCGGAGCGTTTGAGACTGCATTTCACGCGGGCAAAGCCTGGCGTTGATGAATCAACTTCTCCCAGTCTCCAATCTCGCAGGTCCTCCTCTAGTACGACCCGGGAAGGGTCACTACACGAACCTTTCGAGACGTTTAAGGACAAGATTCGAGCACTAACCAAGAGCATCGGAGTATTTGAAAGCATATCGCTGCAGCATCATAAGGGAGGGAGCTTTAACCGAGTTGTAATTGCTCATTTGACCAAGAGTAAGCAGGCTATTCGTGGGATCTACCGCATATCGCGGCTTGGAGAGAGGCCATGTGAAGAGTATGTATTCGAGGAATCGCTTGGTCACGAGGTTCAGGATCAAGTGGCAGTGCTGCAGCTGTTGGAAAGGCGCAAAATCCCTGCGCCTAAGCTCTTGGCCTTCGACGCAGGCAGGGAAAACCCCTTGTATTGTCGCTATATTTTTGCAGAATTTTCCTATGGCATTTGTCTTCAAAGCATTTTCGACAATATGACTCTACCCGAAAGATTGAACGTTGTTGATGGCCTGTTAGAATTCCTACTCGCTGCGGAAGGCGTTACATTCACCCGTCCTGGAACTCTGTGTGCATCTAGACAGCCAGATATGGCGACAAAGGGCTCGTGCTTTTTTGACACCAAACTACCCGAGCTCCAAGTTGAGATAGAGGCTTTCCAGACGTCCCAAGACGTTCAATTGGCTGATTCTTTAGCAGATTTGATGTCCAGAATGCTCAAAGCCAAGGTTGAAGGAAAAGAAGTTTGGTCAGGCAATCGCCTTCTCGAGAAAGTCTACAATATCAGCATTAAGATGAAAGAGCATGGCGTCTTTGATATTCCACACAAGGCCAGTGTATCAACTTCGTGCAGCATTTTGCATCACTGGGACATGTTCCCGCGAAACATCTTGGTCATGCGGCCGAACTCTGATCAAGGCTGGAAGGTAGACATGGTCATCGATTGGGATAATGTGCGAGCCGTGCCAGCAGTGCTTACGCGGCGACCGCCTTATTGGTTATGGGACCGGACAGATAGGGATAAGATGACCCACGTCAGAAGCGACGCTAGAGGTCACAGTGACGCTGGTCTTCTTGATCCTTCGCGATATCATCCTGGAAATCGAAGGCTTTCGACCGAAGATCAGCAAATCCGCAGCTATTTTGAGGGGTGGTTAATTCAGGGTCTTGGGAACATCTACAAAAGGTACAAAAAGGATGATTACTATGAGGAGGCCTACGGTAAAGGACGTTGGGTTCGTCGCATCGCACGCTTCACCTTTGAGGAATGGGAGAACGAAAACATACCAATAATTGCGCATCTCGAAGATGATTGGGCAACATTCAAGCGGGGCCATCCGGTCAAGCCCCCAAGGTGACCACTTTGTGGCATACCTGGGCCCTGCAGAATGACAGTAACCGAGGCGTGGCGGAAGAAGATGCTTGGATATGCTGGCCGAACTTCACGAGCCCGAGACAACCTCCCCATACGTTGGAAGTGTTCGAAGATGCGTGAATTGTGGCCATGCTAATCGGCCGTGCTACCCGAAACACCAGGAGGCACATAGGAGTGACCGCAAGAAAGCTAATTAGATCTGGTTTGCTTTGCTTGTTTTTGTATTTTTATAGTCTCCGCATTCCAATGTGTATATTCTACCCTTTACCTTAAAAGTCTCTCCCATGATACACTGCCGACCGAACTTGTCCAGCGCTCCCAAGCCCATCACGCCTATCTTGTCTAGCGATGCATCCAATCATTTAGATACTGCCCTGCAGTACGCTAAGTGCAAGAGGAAGCTTCTGAGGAACGCGTTTTCTATCTACTGTATAAGGCAAAACGCTCAGCGCATCGCGAGAACCATGGCGGTGAAGCCTGACGAAGGTGTCATGTAAACCCATATTTCAACCGACGTCCTCCATCTTGGGGAGGACTCTCTTGATATTCCAGCAGGCCTCTGCCCAAGGCCTGATACTCTAAGCCAAGGCAAGAGCAGAAAACGAATCCCAAACTCAAAGCATCCAAGTATGCCAAGCATGCCAAGTACACATGCATCGAAACGCGCAGCCAACAACACACCATCTCCACCACATGACTTATAGTCAGTGCCCTGCGTCTATTGGCTTGGCGAAGGTCTAGTGTTAGACGTCCCATTCATGACAAACAAGCCGTTTTTCCAACACACAAAAGCTTGAAGGGAAACCTCCACACTGGGTTCGCACCTTGGCAGGGA
The DNA here is from genome assembly GCA_010093745.1 of Piedraia hortae CBS 480.64. Classification (NCBI taxonomy): domain Eukaryota; kingdom Fungi; phylum Ascomycota; class Dothideomycetes; order Capnodiales; family Piedraiaceae; genus Piedraia; species Piedraia hortae. The sequence continues at coordinate 115,925 of MU006001.1, forward strand.
CGCAGAAAGAAAAAAAAATATCCTGCTCCCAATAACAAGTGGTTGATAACTCTCATCAGTCGTTAACGACTGGTAAGTAACCCAGACTATAACCCCATCTCAAGGGACTTCATTCACTAATGCGGTGAAAAGTAACGGCAAATACTGTATGGACAGCGTGAGGCTAGCCTGGACGGGAAGAAGTTTACTCCGAACAGGACACATAAAGTACCCCCACCTAAAAGGAGAGCCGTGTTCTATTAAGCAGCGGCACCTCACAGGTGTGTTAGTATACACGCGTATCTAGAGCTACAAGAAAATCTTTTTGAGTACTTGAACCCTGGTCAGGGATGTGGGTCATCACCTGCGGATCGCTCCGTGGCGAACTGCACAACAAGCCGTGCCAAAAGTGGAATTAACACATGAAGTTTCTTTGCCAAGAAACTTAATTCACCAATGCGTTACAAGGCCCTGGTACCGAAGATGGGGAGCAGAATCTAGGAACAGAGGAGATCGAAAAAGACAACAGCGATAAGTAACTAAGTCACATCGAGAAAGTCTTTGGATGCGGTACATAGTTTGCTCCAAAAGATCCCCTCCTGCGGCCGGGAAACTGATCAAACGCACCGAGACGTCTCTAATTCTTTACACAGAAAGTCACCCGGACAGAGCACTACCAAAGCAAGTCAGCAACAAGGTTATCCCAACCTACACCCCCTCCTCCTCCTCCTCTTCTAACGCCCTTGACCGTGCCAAAGTCCACATATTCTCCATTTTATTCCTTCGCAGAGCATCTCTAGCCTCACCGTCCGTCTCACAAATCTTCGAACCCCATCTCTTGAAGCCTCTCGTCGCCACACTGCCCTCCCAAATCAACCTACAAACATTTCCGCTCAAATCCTTCATCTTCCCCTCATCATCAACAGGCGAAATCCACTTCGCCGTCCCCTCCTCCTCCGCATGCGCCACAAAAGTCGTCGACCCGCCCGTCGCGTTCAGGGGTAGGACATTTTCCTCCCACCTGACCCTACTCAGCAGCAACTTCTTATACTTCTTGATCGAATGCGCACCCCCCTCAACAAGCACGAGGTTCATCTCCGGATTGAGAATCACAATCCCCGTGAGGGCGTTCTGCTTTGCATTGATATCGACCAAGTAGCGATGTTTCCCAGAACAGAGGCTTTTTATGGCGAAGACGGCGACGAAGACGCCCTTGGCCTCGTCGGCAGCTTGTTGAGATTGGAGTTTTGCTGCTCGGGCAGAGGGGGAGAGTTGGCGCTCCGCGTTTGCGGCCTTGTGTTGCTCGGCACGCTGAGCGATTTGTGCGTTGACGAGCGTCTGGACGGCAGTGGGGTCTTGTATTGCTAGGTCCCCGTATATGCGCATCATGTTGGATTTCTTCGCCTTCGGCGGTGGGGGTTCAACCAGTCCGAGCCGGATCTTGGCTTGTTCTTCCTTCATGTCTGCCGTGCGGCGCTGGCGGCGGAGTTTTTTCTGCTCTTTTGTCGTGAGGGGTAGGGGTTTCAACCCGGGCGTGAATTTCTCTTGAGGCGGTTGGAGAATGACGGGGTGTTGGACTAGAGCCGTGATGATGCTGTCTGGGGTGGTGATTTTGTAGTCCCCCGAGGGGGAGATGAGGCCTTCGTCCCACCATTCGGTTTCAGGAGGCAAAGGGACAAGGAAGGCTTTGTCGAGCTCGACTTCGATGGCGTGTTTGCGCGCTTCCTCGGCAATGCGAAGTTTCATCTGCTCCAGCCGGGCTTGGTCACGGAGCGCTCGCGCCTGCGCTTCGAACTTGCCTTTTTGGTTGAAGACCAACTGCCGCGACTTGCGCTCCCCGGGCTTCTTGGTGGTTAGGCTGGGGTCATGGTTCTGAGGCTCCGGGTCGGAGTCGGGGATGCTGAGGTAGGGATTTGCGGCTGCCTTGTCGGGCCGGGGTTTCGGTGCCGTCTTTGGTTTGGGTGCAACATCTCCCAGAAGACTGGGATGGAGCCCTACCGCTAGTCCTCCCCTGGCTGTGTTGCTCTCTTCCGTACGGCGTGGCGCAAGTCCCAGACGCTGCTGCTTGTCCAGCCGTCGGTTCACCTCTGCCGTTCGCCGCTCCAGCTCTGTTTGTTGCTTCACCGACGGAGATGGAGCAGCCGCAGCAGGCGCACCTCTGTTCTTCGCCGCGAGTTTCGCTTTGATCTCTTCAATTTGCCTCTGCGCTTTGGCCTTTTTCGATTCCAAGTCATCTTCTGGGGCTGGGGGTGGGACTGGCGTTGATGCTGAAGGTGGAGGTGGAGCTGATGTTGATGCTGAGGTCGGATCTGGCACTACAGCTGGTGTTGTTGCCTTCTTTGCCGCAAGTTTTGCCTTGATGGCCTCCATTCTCGCTCTCGTTTCGGCGCGTTTGCGCTCTGCTTCCGCCTCTTCACCGTCAGCCGACCGCAGCCGCTTCGCTTCTGGCGTTTCGCTATCCATCGGAGGCGGCCGTTTGCTCATGGTCGCCATGTTGTCGTCAAGGGAGAGGCGGCTTCGGGTGGGCTGACCGGGGTTAGGTTTGTCAGCCGTTATTACGCTAACCCTACTGTCGCGACTTTCCTGATCTAGACTAGCGTCGCTCACCAACAAAAATTATTCCAGACACCAAACTCTATGCACTATTAACGAACCGTCTCGCCATGAATGTCAGCCAGCCAGTATCGAGCTATATATCCAGCGTCAAATTCGACTTTCTAACCAACCAAGACGTGCGGGCGCTGTCGGTGCGGCGGATTGTCACGGGCGAGACGTTCGATACGTTGCTAAACCCGGTGCCCGGTGGGCTATATACGCCCGAACTCGGCCAGTTTGGAGACAATGCATGCTCGACTTGCGGCCTCATGACACCGCAGTGTCCCGGCCACTGCGGCCACATCCAGATGCCCGTCCTCTGCTACCACCCGACCTTTCTCGACCAGATCTACAAACTCCTCCGTGCGGCTTGCCTATTTTGTGGAAAGTTGAGAATGTCCCGCGTCCAGGTGCATCTTCACCTTTGCAAGTTACGGCTAGTGGATTACGGACTCTTAAACGAAGTTCAAGGGTTGGATGATATTCTTTTGTCGAGTGCGGAGGGGTCAGAGGACGAAGATGAGAGGAAGGAGGAGGATTCGGCGTGGGTGATGAAGAGAATGGACAAGTTCCTTGGCCGCGTGGTGCAGCGTGCGCGGGCGAATGGGAGCTTGTTCCCGCCGAAGACTGAGGCTGTGCTGAACGCGAGAAGAAAGGTCGTGGCCGATTTTCTGGCTGGGATGCTGAAAAGCGCTGTATGTCGCAACTGCGATGCTATCAACCCGGGATATCGTAAGGACCGGTTCGTCAAGATCTTCCGCAAACCGCTCAAAGAAAAGGATGCGAACAAGAACATTCAGAGAGGCCTCAAGATGAAGGATCCGACTGTAGAGATGCGGAAACAGGTCAAGATCGGTCGCAAGAGGAAGCGAGATACCGACGAAGCCATCTCAGCCATGGGGTCCACGGCGGAGAGTGAAGAGGAGATGCAGATTGATAGTGGGACTGCCATAGCGGATGGAGCAGTCGAGAGCAGAATACGCAAAGCAGCCAAGGATCCAGAGGTTTATCTGAACCCGAACAGAGTGCATGCTCAGCTCTCGCTGCTGTTTGAGCAGGATCAAGATATCCTCGCCGCAGTGTATGGCCACACACGGATAAGGCTGCGTGATCGCCCTCTAACGCCTGACATGTTCTTCCTCAAGGATATCTTGGTACCCCCAAACCGGTACAGACCAGAGGCGCGAATGGGCAGCAACCAGCTGGCTGAGTCTCCGGATAACACTTTGTACAAAAACATACTGAAAGCCTGCGACAACCTGGCTGTTATCCAGCGAGAACTGAGTGGTAAAGACAGCGGTGAGGGGAGACTCCGTCCGAGGACGTACATGGACTTTGAGGCTACTTGGATACAGCTGCAGGAAGCGGTGAATTCGCTCATAGATCGTGACCGAAATCCTATACAAGGTGCTGCCGGCCTACGGAATCCAGACGGCATCAAGCAGAAACTAGAGAAGAAGGAGGGCATTTTCCGCAAGAATATGATGGGCAAGCGGGTTAACTTCGCCGCCCGCACCGTCATCAGCCCGGATCCCAACATCGAGACCAACGAGATTGGCGTTCCGCCCGTTTTCGCCCTCAAACTGACCTATCCCGATCCCGTTACACAGTGGAACGCTGAGGATCTGCAGGAAGCTGTGCGAAATGGGCCGCTCAAATGGCCTGGTGCAGTTGCCATCGAGAACGAGAATGGGCAGGTCATCCGTCTGGACGGCAAAACCGTCGATGAGCGGCTGGCATTGGCAAATAACCTCCTTGCCCCGTCAGTAGACGTGCGTGGGACACGGCCCAAAAAGGTCCATCGACACCTGAACAACGGCGACATTGTCATCATGAACAGACAGCCGACGCTGCACAAGCCGTCGATGATGTGCCATCGAGCGCGAGTGCTGCCAGGGGAGAAGACGCTGCGAATGCACTACGCAAACTGCAACACATACAATGCCGATTTTGACGGCGACGAGATGAACCTTCACTTTCCGCAAAACGAAATGGCGCGGGCAGAGGCCATGATGATTGCCGATACGGATAACCAATATCTCTCCGGCACGGCAGGAAACCCTTTGCGTGGTCTTATTCAGGACCACATCTCAATGAGTGTGTGGCTGACAAACCGCGATACCTACTACGAGCGTAACGACTATATGCAGCTTCTCTACGCCGCTCTGCGGCCGGAGAACGGCCACTGCTCGACGGGTAAGATTGAGACGGTGCCGCCGGCGGTGATGAAGCCGAAAGCCCTCTGGACGGGGAAGCAAATCGTCACCAGCGTGCTGCTAAACCTCTTGCCGTGCCATGAAGGCGAGTACATTGGCAGCCTGTCGATGACGGGGAAGAGCACGACGGATCCAAAGCTCTGGGGTAAGGAAGGCGGCAATGAGGAGGCTGTGGTCATCTTCAAAGATGGATACCTCTGCCAGGGCATCCTTGATAAGAAACAGATTGGCCCGTCTTCGGGCGGGTTTGTAAACGCCGTGTATGAGCTATACGGGGCTACGGTGGCCGGTCGACTGCTTTCCGTTCTTGGTAGGCTGTTGACGAAGCTGGAGAGCATGCGTGGCCTCAGCTGCGGTGTGGAAGATTTGGTATTCACGCGAAGGGGCGAGGAAATGCGGCGAGAAGCACTGGCTGAGGCCGAGGTTGCCGGGCAAAAGGTTGCCGTGAAATACGTGGGTCTCCAAGATGAGAGCCCCTCCAGCGGAGACAAGGAGCTCCGTCGGCGACTGGAAGAGGTCCTACGCGATGGACAAAAGCAGGCAGCGCTGGACCAGCTGACCAACAACTACACAAAGGACATATCTTCCAAAGTCACAAACAACTGTCTGCCTGACGGCCTCGTGAAGCCGTTTCCACGCAACCAAATGCAGACCATGACCATGTCTGGTGCCAAAGGAAGCAAGGTCAACGCCAGCCAGATCAGCTGTAATCTCGGGCAGCAAGTTCTGGAAGGTCTGAGAGTCCCGGTCATGGTATCTGGTAAGACGCTGCCGTGCTTCAGGCCGTTCGAATCGTCAGCTCGAGCTGGCGGGTACATTGTCGACCGCTTTTTGACAGGCGTGCGTCCGCAAGAGTTCTTCTTCCACGCCATGGCTGGCCGCGAGGGTCTCATCGATACTGCCGTCAAAACCTCCCGCTCGGGCTACCTCCAGCGGTGCCTGATCAAAGGCATGGAAGGGCTGAAGGCGGAATACGATGCTTCGGTTCGTGACTCTGCCGGCCTGCTTGTACAGTTTGTCTACGGCGAGGACGGCCTAGACGTAACCAAGGCCAAGTACCTCACAGACTTCAAATTCACAGCTGAAAACCACGAGACAATCTTCCACTCGTTGGGTGTTGGCGATGACTTCCACCGCGTGCGAAACGAAGCAGTGGCGCAACACAACAAGGATGCTGTCAAGAAATTCCGCAAAACGGGCGATCTCGGGGCTTCTGACCCGGCTTTGTCGCTGTATCCTCCCAGCGAATGCCCCGGCAGCACGAGCGAGCGCTTCTACATGGACACGGCCGAGTACCTGAAGCAGAACCCAGACAAGCTCATCCGGGACCGGAAGCAGGGCGTCGAGGGGCTCGGCGGGCTTAGCAAAAAGAGCTTCCAGGCTCTGTTGGACGTGCGATACTTCAATTCGGTCATCCAGCCTGGTGAAGCCGTTGGCGTGGTGGCAGGCCAGTCCATCGGAGAGCCCAGTACGCAGATGACACTCAATACTTTCCATCTAGCAGGTCACTCGGCCAAGAACGTGACACTGGGTATCCCGCGTCTGAGAGAGATTCTCATGACGGCCGCCAAGAACATTTCCACGCCGACCATGACGCTGGTGCTGAAGAGAGGAGTCAAGCTGTCAAAGGCTAGACGCTTTGCCAAGACGCTCAGCCGGCTGAACTTGGCAGAAGTTCTTGATAAAGTGACGGTTAAGGAAGAGCAGGGCCGTGGTGAGATTTACGCCCAGGCAAAACTCTACCATGTGCAGCTGGACTTTTTCCCCAAAGAAGAATACGAGAAGGAGTATGGTGTGAGTGTGAAGCAGGTCGTGCGTGCCATTGAAGAGCGTTTCCTACCGGAATTGCAGACTATGGTGCGGAAAGAGCTGAAGAGAAGAGGAGACATGAAATCGTTGAAAGAAGGAGACGACGCCAAAGACGATGCACGGCCCGAAATTGGCCAGTCTGCAGGCGTCGTCGAGCAACAAGCCAGTCGACGCGAGGGCGAGAGGGACGAGAGAGATGATGCGTCCGACGCCGAAGACGAAGGCGACGCAACAAGAGCCAAAGCCCTGCAAAACCAGCAACAAGAGGGATACGACGCCTTTGAAGACGACGAAGAGCAGGAGCTGCGGGCTCAGAACCGACGGGAAGACGAAGTTGACGGAGAAGACGCTCCGCCAGAGCAGCAAGCAGACGAAAGTCTCGAAGAGCGAGTCCGCGCGGCCGAACGGACAAGCGACGTGAGCGCCATATCCTTTGACGACAACCAGTGCAAATTCACCATGGAATACGGCGCCGAGACGGCCAAGATCCTTATGCTGCACTTTGTAGAAAACGCCGCGCGGTCAGCCTCTGTGCAGCGGGTGCGTAACATCTCCACCGCCCGCGTCGACGAGGTTGGCATGAACGAGAGCAAAGCGCTCGCCATCTCCGTTGCAGGCTGCAATTTGCCCGAAATGTGGACTCATGACGCTGTCCTCGAACTCGATCAGCTCTATACCAACTCTGTGCACGACATCCTTACCCACTATGGCGTTGAAGCCGCGCGCGCGGCCATTGTACGCGAACTCCGTGCGGTTTTCGACTCACATGGTATTGCCGTCGATCCGCGCCATCTGACCCTCATTGCTGATTTCATGACCCGCGATGGCGGCTACCAGGCTTACTCGCGCATGTCATATAGGGATAATCCCAGCGCCTTTATGAAGATGTCATTTGAAACGACGGTGGGGAACCTCAAAGACGCCCTCCTTGCTGGTGATGCAGATGATCTAAAGAACCCCAGTGCGAGGATTGTGGTGGGGAAGTTGGGCACAGTTGGGACGGGCGGGTTTGACGTTTTGCCTATTCATGATAAAATCGCTGCTGAGATGGACGTTGATATGGACGAGCTTGAGACGGAGACGGTGAGAATTGACGGAGAGGATGTACAGTTTACGTATTAACTGGGGTTTATCCATTGTCTGGATACATGTCCGGTCCTTCCCTTTACTCCATCATGTTCTAGACGGCCATATTCACGTACTCACTGTAGGCGAAACTCATCTTTCGACCCAGTAGCCCCTATCACTTTCTCAACCCCAGCCTTCCCTCTGCAATTTCGCCTTTGAGTGCTCAAGTCCGTTGGCAAGGAGGTTTATCCTGAATTGCTTACCATGCGGGCACATGTTTCTTTCATGTACACCATGGTGTGCTCGAAGCAAGAAAGTTGATGCTTGCCGCAGGAAGTTCTGTATCTCCCTCTGCGCCGGTCATTGTCTCCGAGCGACAGTTGCCGTAACGATCACGATCGGGGCATTGTTCCCAGGTGCTTGAGCAAGCCATGTTTGGATTCCGAGTAGATTGGGGGTGCGTTTGTGTGGGAGTTGTGAAGATTGAAAGGGCTCATTAACTCACTTGACGTTTGGAACAGGGATTTATTTATTTTATTTTTTTCATTTTTATTTTTTTATATTTGGCCTTTCTTACCTCCCTTACAAGTTGTGGACCCAGAGCGGCAATTTTCCTCAAACTTTGGCACACTAAAATGGTGCGTGGGAAGAAAGGCTTTTTCACTATGAAGGTGATGTCATAACACAAGACTGTCACCCGTTCAAGGTGACTGGTTATGACTTGTGTGGTGGGGAATGGTAGCTAAGAAAGGTGGGGTTGTTCAGCCCGCGCACTTTCCTTCTCACCAACCCCCACCACGAGTCATAACCTGCCACCTTGGTCTAGTGGATTGGTAACGGAAAATCGACCGGATCTGTCGTACATAATGTTGGAAGATAGTTGTTGCGTAGCGCAATCGTTCTGAAGATTGAGTTTTTACAAAGTTGTGTTTTCTGATGTTCAGCAACGAGCTTATATAAGTGGCTTCTTTGTTCAGACAGTCTCAAATATCACTCCATAGCTCCACTGTCCTCTTTATTATGCTCTTTGAGCATTTTGCTATACAAGATTTTTCTTTGTATAGTCTTTGTTATCGGGCCGAGGTATAGCACTAATACTTCTCAACAACACATAATGTCCTGCTGTGAAGAACATCAGTCCACCAGACTCCTTCACAGGTTGTACACCTCGAATTACAAGGTTCTTTTGGTCTCACACGGAACACTCATCTTCGTCTCTCCCGCAAATATGAAAGTCAGCTATAGCCATGCCGACCACATTGTGAAACGACAAAATTGAATCCCATCACACAAGATTGCGAACCCAAAAATGACCAAAACGCACAAAACAAACCATCATTGCTCCGGCACGTGGCCCTCCGGTCGGCCGCGCCGTCCACGCCGTCACGCCCTGATACGGTGAAAGCCCTGCACGCATCCCCTCGCCAACCCCTTTTACTAGTGATTTTGTACAATGGTCATGTATCTCGAGTGGTGATTCAATATATGAGTAAACTCTGAACCTGTAATTCCTTCAGTAGTGGTCCAGTAGTATTGATTCACTGCAGAATCCAAGCACATTTACAGTACCGAATAAGGGGCTTCAGGCAGGCCTGGACCGAGTGGTGAGACACTACTTCTTCATGACTGAGTTCACTGCCGAACAGTTTCATTATACAGAATTGGTTGAAGGCATGATCAAGTACGCAAAAGCCATCAGATATTCATTGGAACATTATTGGATTGAGGTTGATCATGTAGTGGTGGGTTATTGAAGAGAAATATGCCTACAATATATCTAAGCCTCACATGGTACAAATAGCTCCCCACTCTTTGTCGATGAGTACGTGTCCAGATCTTCTTGGAGCATACTTTTTCTAGATAATTGTCAGCAACATGTACGGTCATGAAGTAATTACAAACTACGTCCTGCTCGCCGATTGGGCACGGATATCAACTTGGTGAATTACTGCTTTTGGACCGATGGTACCAGCAGTTCGGGAGGCTCTCGCTGGGCGCCCATGCAATCACTCTCCATGATTCTGGCCGGCGAAAGTCGCAATGTAAGTCTTTCTGCCAAACATATTAATAAGTTTTCTCTGACAATCCACTCAACAGGAGAATTTTCACCCTTCCCTTCACTTATTCGTTGCAGCCGGCGACAAAATCAAGGGCAATCAGATGATGGACGCCATTAAGGCGGATATGACGCGTCTTCAATGCGGCAAAATGGCCTTCAACCGCAAAGCCAGGTCAAATCGAGTCCTCGTTGGTGGCCCAGTTACGGGGCAAGTTGACAACCTGGAGGCCTCCAGCCTCTGCAGCCACACGATAAACAGCAAGCTTCCTTGCCGGACCTGCCTCTTTGACAAGCTGCAGGTGGAATCTTCGCACGATATCATCACATCTGGTACGTCTAGGGTGGTGATTACCGCACGATCATTTCCTCTTGGCCGATGGCACTCGCCACATTCTTCAGATCCAGAGGGCGACCTTCCGAGGTTAGGCAGTTGCTGCGCTTGCGGTGCGCGGCTGCAAAGCTCACAAAGCTTTTGTATGCCATTCACATCGAAGACATCGATCTGTGGTCAATAGCTTTTCGACAGACATCCGAGAACATGATGAGGAGATGGGAAGAGATGTGGGACTTGGACGACATCAGCAAGAAGCTGAAATTGCATTCGCTTTGCCATATGTCAATGTGGGTTCGGAGATTTGGGCCGGTCATAGGGGCAATGACTGAGACCCAAGAGAGCACCAGCAAGTTTCTTCGACAGCATACAGAGCATACCAATCAGCAAGCCATCTCTATGGATGTCGGAGAAAGAGGGGTCATCACCTCTGGCGAGCGACACATCGCAGCTGGAGGCTGGTGGTGTCTCAATGGGACTCGCATGACCCGTGCAGGCGAAGGTGTTGTTAGGCTCTTTAAAACGCCACTGGTCCAGGGCTTCATGGGACTGCCAAACGACCACGGACCAGGAACAAGGCGCCTGTGGAGCGTTAGACAAGACCCCACCTCAGCAGTCGATGACGCGCTGGATATCCTCCCTCGTCAGCGTTATGGGGTTCCGTAGCAGCGCGGTGAATACCGGAAATGCCATCGTCTGAGTGAACCACTGTCCTGCCGCGTTAGATCTTTTGTCAGGCACTTGCTATTGAAGCGCCTTTTTCAGAGTGAATTACTTCTTGCAAAACTCTCGGCATCATGTGTTGGTTGCACTGCTTAAGGAATTCCAACGATGTACGCCGCGAACCGAAATTGAGAGGGCAATCGCGTCGGAAGGATACCCTACCTTCGCTTCGAGCCAGCGCTACAGCATCTGTTCCATCCAAGATCTGTCATGTGTCGTGAACGTGCTACATCTGTGTAACAGTGGCTGAAAAAAGGTCTAGAGGACCACCGTACACCGCATAGAGAGGGATGACAGTGAGTCCCAGTCTTGTAAATGGATCCTCAACATCCATGTGCTGAATGCAGCATGGGATGGCAATTAAGCTTCTCCAACTTGCTCTTGTTGGATACTTTGTAGCCGCATATCTTTAATTTAATGAGCGTCTGATCAAGGACAATGAGCTAAAGAAAACCCATGGTGGTAGTCTTCTGCACAGGCTCTTTCACGGGATAAGGTGGGGCTAAGAGATAATTTGGGTATGTGGTAGAGTTCCCAAGTTCTAAATCACCTTCGCATGACAGCGTAGGATGTATTGACCTTAGAACCGACGGTAAAAGCCACTATACTTGGATTCGTTGGCAGCTCATCATAAGACTGCTGCCAGAGTAGTGTCCAGACAATATTGTCATAGTAGTCCACTAGTGCATCACTACTATACGGGGTTGGCTGTGTAGGGCAATTCTCGCCTGAAAGTGAATATGGGGATAAGATAAAATCCTTCAAATACTGTGACGAGTATCGGGGCCTTTGCCAGTCACATGGCCTGGCGTACATGAAAAGCACGGTAACACTTGTATATAGTGTGAGTAGCCCAGGGTAGACCCTCTTGCCAACAGACTTAATTTACTAATGCATTTGAGGGTGACTGAGAGGCTTAAAGAGCAGCCCAAAAAGGAGGAATAGGCCAAGGAGGCGGAGCAAGCAATCATGGCTCAAGAAGGCAGAACGGATCAGTACGACAATTTCGCGAGGGCCAAGTCAAAGGGAAAAAATCCAACTACAGAGAGAAGCGATAGCGGTCTATGTAGTGGTTCACTGCAATAGCAGTTCGTTGGCAAGACGAGATAGGGGACCAATTAGGCGTAGGCGAAAGAAGTGAAAAAGAGGAAAGCGGAAGCCAACACGAAGCCCAAGATGATGGAAAAGAATGTATGCCAGACGAGATAGTTCAGACATATTTCCTTGGGGTCCAGGCCAGGCTATGTTTCACAGCTTAACACATTCTGCCGGACGATTTCTATTGAGCAGCTACAACTGAAGATGTGTCAAATGTGATGGTATAATAACTTCGTATGATGTTGATGGTGATCCTCCTTTTTCAAACTGCACTTTCCACTTCACTCCTTGATGGAAGTGTGCGAAGAAACACATGCACCATATGACACCGTCCTTGAATCAGTCATGCAATGATGGCATATTGTCAGAAGCAGATCCATTGCATATTAATATACACAGAACTCTCGAATACTAGCCTACACTCAATCTGTCATCGTCCATCATGTTCACATATAATCAACAATCTGCCCTAACCAGCCCTCTTCTTCTTTCCCTGTCCCTCGCCCTCCCCGTCCTCTTCGGCCTTCCTCTTTCCACCCGTCGATGCCACAGCCTCCTTCCTCTTCACCAACCCCGAAACATCCTTCGCGGAGGCCACAACGTCTTCAAGTCCCTTCCCTTTCAACAACTCACCCAACAAGTCTTTCACCTCTTCCTCCTCCACTTTGGGGGCATCAACCGGCCTCCTTAATTCTGCAAGACGGAGCTTCATCTCAGCAATAATCTCCTTAATTTCAGTAACTTCCTTTGAAGCCACCCCCTTCTGAGCAAGGAGCGAAGACAGATGCATTTCCGACGAACGAATGGCAAGCGAGATTTGCTCTGCGGCCTTGCTGCGGAGGACCTTTTTCTCGGGAAGAGTGACGCCACTGCCGTTCTCCGTGTTTGCGGTTTTTCCACCTTCAGCGGGTTTGGCGTTAGCATCCCCCGAGTTGTGATGGTCCTGTGTGGTTGTTTCTTTTCCCTCCTGCTCCGAAGGTATTAAAGAAGCAAACTCCAAGGCAAGCGCAAGTTTAAAGTGCGCTTCTGCAACGAGGCGACTACTTTGCGGGTAGAGATTTTTCTTGAGGGCGAGCGCTTTAGTCGCGTCATTAACTGCATCGTGGAAGCGTTCATTCTCGAGCGAGATCTCGGCTTGGATGTCGTGGATTTCGGAAAGGTGCTCTTTGATCGTTTGCCCTTGGGATTTGGAGGTGGAGCTGTCTTTTCCATCTGCGTCTCGAGCTGCATTGGTGGAACCCTCGTCCTTGGTGGTATCCTGCTTCATACCCGTACCATTCGACTCTCCCTTTGCGGTGGAGCCCTGTTTCGCATCCACATCACTAGTCTCGTTAAGTTCACCAAGCCTCCTCTCAAACAGCACCCTCGCCAGATCTAGGACCTCCCACGCAATCGCGAAATCATCATCCTCTTCTTCTTCTTCTTCCTCCTCCTGTCCCTCTTCCTCCTCAGACGCACTCTCCACATCATCATTCGTAATCTGAATCAGCCTACCGGACGCCGGGGGATGACTACCCGCCGATTTCCTAGCGGCCGAAGGCGCCCCATTAGCCGCCCCTGAGGGTTTACTCGCCGCCCCACCGCCCAGTACATCCGACTTCCCGACCGCTACTTGAAACAAACTCTTGCCGTAGCGAAAGAGTAGCTCCGCGTTCGCGGGGTTCATCTCTCCGTTGATCTCATCTTGTAGCGCGACGGCTTCGCTGTACAGTTCCGTCGCCGCGGCGTGGTTTTTGAGACTGGACTGGTGCGCGGCACGGGTGGTTAGGTTGGCGAGTTTGGATTGGTTTTCCGTTGAGGACGCCATTGTTCGTGGAGGAGGAGGCGATGCGATTGCGATCAGGCGGCGACGCGACGCGACGCGACCGGGTTAAAGTGAGCTAGAATGCATTGGGATTAGCGTGCCAAGATACCCCGCGCTCTCCACACAAATGATCTTCGAGAATTTACGGACTCTGCGGGGAATATAGATGGATGACTACCACCGTCTCTGAGCGTACACTGAGTGATAGTTCCGACGGGTCGTTATCGCGCTGCGGAGATGTAATGGAGGTGCTGGCCCTTATCGATGGCCAGGCACTTAGGAAAGGCTGGCATTCTCCTACATGTGAATGCAATTGGGAAGCAGCCGTTTATGTGACATATCTCGAAGAACAAGGATCGGTGCCCCTGACTAGGTTGTGAGAGTACTTGATTGCGTATATTCCACACAATCGGTTGTACCACACAACCAGTCGATCCAACGATAAGGAAACGTGTTAACCGGCATCAAAAACCGACGCCCCGTACGCTACCGAACCAGAAAGAACGATTGCCGAAGGGCACATTTCCATGTGCTGTGAAGGTGCAGTGGACCTGAAGCTGCTAGACAACGAACGGGGATAGAGCCATCCACACAAAGCGAGCTTATTACGCTCTTACATGCAGAAAGCACATGCTGTGGTGGACCCGTATAAAAGGCTGAGGTATTGCGAGTGTGCAAAAGATGGTGACCAAAGAAAATACAGAGCTAAGGTCACCTAGTTTTAATCCAAGATCGCAAGACAATGAACGCCGGTGGCAATTTTCCCAGACGGTCCGATGGGTCGCATTTATATACGGTCGCGCGACCGAGCAGCGCAGACACTGCCATAATTTGCCTTTGGATTAGTTATGACCAGATAGAAGGTTTGAATTCGTGTTGATGAGCCGCAGGAGGATCTTGGTGCCAACGACCATAAACACATCGTGTTGAGCAAGTGGTACTTTGACGATATGAAGAGACACAAGACCAAGGTGCTTGCGGTAGACGTGGGCTAGGAGAGGGACATCTCAACAGACGACTGGATCATCCACAAACTTGTATCCCTTTCAATCGGGGAATATACAAACGAACCGCACAGAGCCGCTTTCGGGGTATGCGGAGGAGAGAACCTAGAGCATCGTTACCTCAAGAGTACGTGAATCCACTAATTATCTTTACCCAACCGCTAATATCGACAGCTAAACATCTGGCTAAACTTCGTGCTAGAGGTAGACACCTGGGTGCTGGCCAAAGAAGTCAGCCTGGACGGCTGGAATAACAATGCTGGCCGTGCCTTGCATGATGCTTGTGATGCTAATTCCCAGCACACAGATTTCCGAGGGGTTAGCCGTGCTGGTTTCGTGGGTCGTCCCATGCCTTGGGCAAAAAGCGCCCTCGGCCGGAGGCGAGCATAGGTGTTTCAATCGGTTGGTACTTGTAGAGGGCAAGGATGCGCTTACGCTTGCATGACACTATCTAAAAGCGCTTCATGTGGGCCACGCGCTTGCCTGTGACAGCGTAGCCGTACGTTGATAAGTGCCAAATACCAGAATGATCGGCTGAAGCAGGGTTTGTGCATGCATAGCCGCCTTTCGCCATGATGGGCTATCAACCGCTCCGCTAACCGCCTTGTCTTGTGATTGGCTAACAGTATGCGGCAAAAAGCCGCCGACTTGATGTATTGTAGTTGTATACCTGTTGTGCGGTCTTCAATAAATTGACAAGAGGTTGCATGGTTGTCGAAGATTTATAGCACTCTTGGCCTGAATTCCTCCCCGTAAAGCCTAGAACTGTCATGTCGCATCAATATGTGGACCACAACTAGGAAGTAGTAGCACTTGCAAGCCATTGCAAGCCATTGCCTGCCACGCCTGCCCTGGCACTTCTCTTAGGCTTTTGGTGTGGGCCATGGTACTTCGCTCCCGACATCCCCAACACCTCTGATCCCTACAGACCCCCTAGACTGCTGGAATAACATGGCCACGAGCTTCACAAAGCACTTGGAAGGGCAAATCACGCGATCAGGGCCTGGCGCCCCCAAATCTCGCAGCTCCTCCACTAGCACGGTCAGGTACAGGGGCCACGAGCCGTCTGAGACGCTCCAGGACAATATCCGGACCCTCACGGAGAGCATCGGAGCATTCGAAGACATATCGCTGCTGCATCACAAGGGAGGGGGCTATAACCGAATGATCGTTGTCCATTTAAATAAAAGCGGCCAGGTTATTAAAGAAATTTATTGCATTACACGGTTCACGGAAACGCCAAGCGACATGTCAGTACGTGAAAAGTGTCTTGAATACGAGTATCAGGATCTAGTGACAGTGCTGGTAAGGCATGACATGCCTGGGCCCAATCTCCTCGCGTTTGACGAAAGCAGGGAAAACCCATTGAACTGTCGCTATATCTTTACCCGAATATTTCCCCAGCATTTGCCTTGAAGATGTTTACGCCAAGATGACTCTTTCCGAAAGATTTATCGTCGACGGTGTTATGGAGTTCCTGCTCCCTGCGGAGCGTGTTGAGTTTCCTTGTACCGGCATAATGTGTGCATCCAGACAGCCCAATACCGCGATTAAGGCCTCATCCTTTCTTGAAGCCAATTTTCCCAAGCTCAGGGCTGACTAAATGCTTTTGAAACTCCTCGGGACTTTGAAATGGTGGAATCGTTCGCAGATTTGATGTCCAGCATGCTGAATGCTCAGGTCGGGTGGGGGGGATGTTGGTGGGCCCACTCCCTTGCTGAAGAATCTCTACAAGATTAGCTTTGAGATGAAATAGCATGCCATCTTTGACTTCCGGCACAAGGCCAGTGTATCGACCTCAAACAGCATCCTGTACCATTGGAACCTGTTTCCTAGAAACGTCTTAGTTGTGCGAGCGGCTTCCCAACAAGAATGGAAAATTGACACGATCATCGACTGGGACGAGGTGCGAGCTGTACCTGCGGAGCTTGCGCGGCGGTCGCTCCCTTAGTTGTGGTACCTGACAGATTACGACAAGATGGCCCATGTCGGAAGCGACTTCGTTGCTCACACTGACGCTGATCTACGTAATCCTTCATGATATGACGCTGGAAACGGAGGACTTTCGTCTGACGATCAGCAGGTCCGCAGTCGCTATAAGGGGGGGCTCATTCAAGGCCTTGGCAGCATCTACGAGGGATACAGCAGGAATGATTCCTATGAAGAAGCATATGGCAAAGGACGTTGGATTCGCCGCCTTTCATGCTTCGACACTGAGGACGATTTGGGCAATGAGTGTGTACCAATGTTTACGCATCTCGAAGACGACTGAGAAACATTCAAGCGGGGACATCCGGTCAAGCCTCTAAAGGTGGCCCCTTTTTGGTATGCCCGGGTCCTGCAAAATGACAGTTATCGAGGCTTGGCGGAAGGAGATGTTTGGGCATGCTGGGTGAATTCATCGAGCTCGGGACAACTTTCCCTTACATTTGAGGTAATCAAAATGTGTTTAGAATATCATTGCTATGCTATCTAGATATCGGGCTCTCGCCCCAGAATTATTTTTGAACAAGCCTGTTTTGTGACCTGATCGATTGGAGACCCACATACGCTGAAGCTCAGTAGATACCGCCATCACCGCGAGTGGGCCAGCAGCTGAATATTCGAGTTCATCATTTACTTCTTCCTGTTCTGTTGTTGGAGTTATCAAGCAGATTTCCCAGTTAGGCCAGTATGACATAAGCAAGGCTAAGCTCGCGACTTTTCCCGACGCCCTTAATATGTACAAACGTCCTCGTGTCAAGCTAAAGGCTATCAGACCTGCTAGTCGAAGTGTCAGAGGGGACTCACAGCCCCAGAACAAAATCAGCCGATCATGCCCTCCAGGATTTTGCATTCCTTTTTTTTTCAATTCACTAAATTTCCGCAGAGCCCATGCACACTCGAACTGCCCATTCAATACTCCGATATAACACCACCCCTCGAATCACACTTCCCCCACTCCAGCTTCATGAGATCACACACCAGCCCATCCGACTCCACATGGAAGCACCAATGCAACGATAGCAATAAAGCCACAGTCTCGTACCACATCTCATAAGCTTGTGAACCCTCTTTACCGCCCCAAGGGGCGGTATACGTGCCCGCTACAATTGGAACTCGAGGAACTCCTCATGCCACCAGCCTTGAGTGTTTCAACAAGAGAAACTCCACCCGTGGCAAGGTATATTAAGGACTCACGTAAACGCCTGACGCTTGGACACCAGGAGAACGGTTGGCAATCGCATCTCTCAAAGTCCTGATGAAATTACGTCTAAACAATGCAGCAGGGAATGTAGAGGGGCTTGTGATGTTTGCATGAGAGACACTTCGCTCGTATCGCATAAGGCTCTTGGCTTTGGGGTCTCCCGTTGCATCTCATCATGTTCGCGTTCAAAAAATGGCCAGGGTTACGTAGCGGTTGTACCAGAGAAATAGACGTATTTCAGATACGGTGGAAAGAATGAGCAAAAAGACAGCGGCTGCTACATGCGGGCATTCATGTTGTGAAATTGCGTTTTTCCAGTGAACATGGTATTTTGGCGATTTATAATTCTAAACATACAACGCCCTTTCGAGGCCGCGGAAAAGATCGATATTTCGACAACGATCAATCATATAAGCCATGCCCAATGGAAATCACGCACCTGCATATGCTTACGACGTGATGTCGGCGAGTACGGCAAACCTTTCGCGATGAGGAAGCTGTTGGATTCAATGTTGTGAATATGCGGTATATTACGCGCATTATTAGTAAC